>NW_006497774.1:178800-192159 GCF_000471905.2 Amborella trichopoda
TACTACTACTACTACTACTACTACTACTACTACTACTACTACTACTCTCTCTCTCTCTCTCTCTCTCTCTCTCTCTCTCTCTCTCTCTCTCTCTCTCTCTCTCTCTCTCTCTCTCTCTCTCTCTCTCATGGCCTCATGAAGAGCGTCCACACCCTGCAAACCGACAACTTCATTAGGCCAGAAGCATCATGTCCTCAAATAGACCCCCACTTCTCTCTCTCTAACAAACCCTTGTTTGTTTGTGCCAAGGCAGGAGCCCAGAGAAGGAAAAGCAAGAGGACTCCATCCCCCATTAAAAACCCATTTCGTGAACCATTTCAAAAACCCACAAGACAAAAACCAGAAAAACCCAACAAACTTTCTCTCTATAGATATATCAGTCCCATCCTTTAACCGAAAAATATATAGCGGGTATTGTATTATTCATTAGGAAGTATAATTTCTCACTCTGTAGAGAGAGAAAGAGGGGGGGCACGCGACCCGGGGGGATTATGTACTCTAGAGAGAGAAAAGCAGAGGCCTTTTTGCAGAAGGCGAAACCGACCTTCCGCTACAAAGTCATGATTTTTCCACAAGGGGAAATCCTCTTTCTCTCTCTCTCTTCAGTCAGGGGAACAAAATGGGTAAGTTTCAAGTGTAATGGGCGCAGCAGCTTTAATGAACGCAGAGAGAGAGGATGAAAGCTACACGGAATTCAGACTGCACGGAAAATGACAGGGTTTTTACAAAGGTAGGGAGAGGGCTTCGACAAAAGAGCGGGAAAGGACTTAGCGAGAGAGAGTGGGGGGAGTTCAAACTATAAATGCAGGTGAGGGTGGACAGACGTAACAGAGTTTTGAACTTTGCGAGAAGTGGGGGCGACCGAGGTCCGAGGACGCAGTAGCCCGAGTAAAGGGTAGGGTCAGACCAGGCGTGGGCTAAGACAAACTTGGTTTGGTTTTTTTTTTATTATTATTATCTTTATTTTATTTTTTCTCTTTTTCGGTGTTTTGGTTTTTCATTAGGAGGAGAATATTAGAATTTGATTTCCTACGTGTGTTGGATCGAGTTTGTTTAATAGGTCTTATTTTCCAAACCCCTCAATTAGGACGGGCAACAGATCCGAGTCGGGTCTAGCCAGATCTGGACCCGAAAAACTGATATGGGACTCGGTTCTGAATCCAGATTGGGATCCGATTGAAAAATTAAAATATTTTTATATTTAATTATATTAGAATACATTTTATAAATTGAGACCCAATGAATATTAATGGACCCGAACCCCATCAAACCTGATTGGACCCTGACCAAACCCCTAAATCCAATTTTTAAACCCATATCCAGATGCAAATCGGGTTTGCCCCTCGAGTCCCAGGTGGGGGCCGCGTCCATCAGCATTCATGGGCTTTCATAATGCCAAGGGAGTAGAGCACCCTCATTTTTTTCGCTTTCGTGACATGACAACTTGGTTTCTTTAATGGGTCGCACTTAGCTGCTTTAAGTAACCCACACGGAACCTATTTCTTCCATTTCGGAAGTTACAACTCATTGTCATCACCTTTTTCTCTTTTACCAAAAAGGGACAACCATTGATTTTTATTTTTATTTTAACGTCAACCCAAACTTTCCATTAAATCAAAAGACACTTACAAGATACAAGGTATACACTAAGAAATCAAAGCAAAATTATTAGAAGAAATTAGCTATCAAATAAGGGGAATAAACTCTATCTATAGCCTAGTCATCTGCTTCGTCATTCGCCTCACGAAAGCAATATTACATATCAGCATTTAAAGATGAAACAATATCTCTAAAATCTTGAAACAACACTCTAAGTTTTAATAGGCCAATTAATTCTTTTCGGCTCCAAGCTATAACATTTGCCAAATATCTTTCTATAATTATAACATTTTCCCAACGTAAAAGAAGTTTCAACCCCCTCCAAAAAACCTTGGGCCTCCGCTTCATTTGAGGCTCTCGTCTTCTCAAAAGAATTTGAAAAGAGGCTCTCATCTTTTAACTTTATAATCACATACTTATCTAAGAATGATTCAAAGTTAATCGATCATGTCCATCGACTAGAGAAAAGTCAATCTGGATCAGGAATTAATAGGGCTCGAACTAATTACTAGCATAAATTGGGAATTAGTTCGATTTTGATAGTTATGTAGTTCTATTATAGAACTAATCAATGAATAGTTCTATGAATTTTAAACTTTTAAATATTTTAAAAATTGAAATATTGTAAAAATCTTTTTTGGTCGGTTCCCACTACAGAAAATCAATATGATCCAATTGGATCAACAATCCGTCTAATGGGGGACCGATTTAGCCTTCAAACCCATCCATGGGTTCCATGCAATTCCAAAATTGTTTCTTTTTTCTTCTTCTTTTTCTTTTTCTTTTTATTTTTAGAGGTTTTTAAGAGAAAAGATTTGTCACATTTTCTTTTTAAGGCCGGGGGGGGCGGGGTGGTGTGTTATTTTGGCTTTTAGAATTTGACTTGTGGGATGGACAATTGACCAAATTGCATATCTCAATCGCTTTCTATCTCTAATGATTAGAAAGAGAAACGGACCCAGATGGCTCAGACTTGTTTCTCTTTCTAATGAAGACTTATCTCTCTATATTTCCTCATCATACAAAGAGAGAAAGCTCAATGGATAAAATGAGGGCGATTCAAAAAAAGGCGGCATAACTGACGGCTCAAAAATTAAAAGGTGTGGTTTACATAAGGTTTTAACCTTAAACAATTTAATTAAGGCGCACCATTAAAATTTATTATAAATATTAGGATAAAAAATTATTAGAATAGTTTAAAAATCTATTTTCATCTCTACCTATAAAATATAAAATGTTAAACTCTAAAAATAGTTCAAATCAAGTAGATCTATAAATATATGAAAATTTAAAAAATGGATGGTCTAAATAATGTGTTACAAGAAACACTATTTTTCAAACTCGAAATCTTTTTTCTTTTTATATTTATACATCTCGACGTCAAGATGATCAACTAGAGAGTTTTCCAACATCGAAACAATCTTTTATGATGGATTTTTGAAATACACCTTAATCTACATTTTGAGATTGCAACCTTATATAACCTTTTTCCATAATGAAAAGTTGATTCTCCAATCATTTTTAACAAGTGTAGAACCATATGTGATTCCTAATGATTAATCCAAAAAAATAGGGAAATTTACACATAAATCTTATTTATTTTTGGAATTTATAATTAGTTTGTAACATTTTATATTTTACGTTTATGTTCCACTTTTAGATAATGTACAGTGCATTTTGATTTTCTTTTATGCATTAAATTATGCTCAAATGTGGGAATCTATTCTTCTTACCATCAATCAAATTTCTAGAAAATACACGAAAACTTGTTTGAAGAAAAATAACAAAAAGCACCCCTAAATATTGTATGAATATTGTGGGTATTTTTATTATGGGTGCGGTTTCTATAAGGTTGCAACCTTAAACAATCCAATTAAGGCACACTTCAAAATTTTATCATAACATGTAATTTTGTTATAAAAAATTCTTAGTATTATCTTAAAATCTATTTTTATACCTAATTAGAAAATTTTAAAATCCAAAAATGGTTAAAATCAAGTAGATCTATAAATATATGAAAATATTGAAAATGAACGGTCTAGATAATGTATTGCAAGATGCACTATTTCGGGGACTCAATTTTTTTTTTTTTTCATATTCATACATCTCGATGTCGAGATGATCGATTAGAGGGTTTTCTCAACATTCAAACAACATTTTCAATAGATTTTTGAGGTGCATATGTGATTCTACATTTTAAGGTTGCAACCTTATTAAAACTTTTCCCTTGTATTATTGGATTATTTTATAAGCACATATATTATAAGCACCTAAAATATGCTCCTTACTCCCAGAACACCTACTTGGGAGGAGTTTTCAAACTGAAATTTTGGGAAGCACTTAAGAATTGTTAAATGATTATTACAAAATAAAATAAAACTTGAATTTTTTAGCACTTGGATTTCATCATCTAAAAATTGGATGGTCTCCATTCAATCCCAAGACATTTTTTTTTAATGTGCACAGAGGGTACAATTAGGATTTTTTTTATTGAAGTTAATCTATGAGTTGAAGATGTTACTAATATTGTTTCTATTAGTTACATCACCAAAATTTGGGGTCTTAAAATTAATTATAAGTGGGGTTTTACCAAGGAAGTACAGAGGCATTCTACTCCCTCAAGAGTATAATATCTTTTGGGTTATTTTAGCGTTTTTGTTCTATTTGGGTGATGGTAAGAAGGATGAGCTTAGTCCAACGCATAAAAAGTTATAACTAATGCACTATACTTTTTCAAATAGTGGGACTTCAGTGTAAAAATAAGAAACATAGGATTACTTTTAAAATATAAAAAATGAATGGGATTTTTTGGAGATTTATCGAAAATTTACCCTGAAAAGAGATCACTAAAATTTCTCTCACCACACCTCTTCTAAAATAGTAAAAAATTATTCAAAATTACGGTGAAAATGGATATGAATCTAAGTTTACAAATTGCTGTTGGGAATGGGGTCGGGGCATTGGTAGTTGGGGGGACATCTGCCCCTCCATTCCCGCCATTAACATCAATTCAGTCAGCATGGATGTAGCGGTTAGCAATGAAGAACAAGAATTACATAAAAAAAAAGGTGTAGTTTGTATAAGGCTAAGGCCCTGAACAATCAAAGTAAGGTGCTTCTTCAAATAGTGTCAAAATATGTTGTTTTGGGATTTAAAATCTTTTTGCCCTTTTCACCTGTGCATGAACACTTACAACTATTAAAAATTTAGGTTCTAGATAATACATTACAAAATGCATTATTTTCAAAATTTGAAATCCATTTTTCTTATGTCCATATATCTTAAAGTCGAGATGATCAAATTGACGGTTTTTCAGCATCGAAATAACCTCTTATGAATTTTTGAGGTGCGTCTTAATTTGATTGTTTAGAAACTCACCCTTATATAAACTATTATAATAACCACTAGAAAAAAACATAATTAACAAAGAAAATTCGAACTACTCTAGTTCACAGTATAAACACTTGAAAATCCATGTCTTAGACAACAATCTAATATTTTTATTTTAAAAAATTTTATTCTTGCAAAACATGGGTAGCAATGCCAAGCTATAGGCTACCTTGTTTTTCCACCAACTGCGCAACTATTTCAGCTTAGGCATTAAATTGGTGGATTATCAATAAAATGGTTGCCCTAACTGGCAATAATATTAAATTATTAAGTCATTCCAGGGTTTGAAAACTCGTTATGAAACTTGAAAAACACACTAAAAAAGTCTTTGCTTATTTTCCCAAAAAATTCTATTTTTGAGAGTAAATAAGCCCTTCCCGAAGCCTTCTAGTATTTATTGAAAGAGAAATACCATAACAATAATATAATAATAATAAAAATATCAGGCCATCAATTTTGAAATAATTTATTTTTTACTTTACGTCCTATCATCCAAAATAACGGAAATGCCCTTAAAGAAGTCTTTTTGGGGGATGATGTCTTGATTTAATCTGAGAAAGATGCAGTTTTTATAAATAACAATTGTTTCATGCGAGCATGACCGCATTTCTACACATGCGGTTGTAAAGCGTCTACTTTAAAAATGACTGCAAGTAGGTGTTCCCTCTAAAAATAATAGAAATTAACGGTATAAATGTTTTCTTATTGGAATTAATATTTCTAATTTTTTAAAATTATTTATTTTTTCAAATTCATGATCTCCATGTTAGATATTATCTGTCCTTAAAAATTAAGTCTTAAAACCCATCTCAAGAAGTGTTGTCCCAACCTAAGCATGGCTTCCGCTCTTCTTCGTTTCATTTCTTCCTTTCCTTCTTTTACTCATTCCCCCGCTTCTTTGCTATTTCTTTTGCTCTAAACCTTATCACGGTCCACTTTGCATATTATGGGGAAGTTTGGTCTGAATCTTGATAAGTCTCTTTCTAGTCGGGATTCTTATGATGACCTTGCTGGCTCGCACCGGATGGTCAATGGTCTTAATGGCTCTTGGAACTCTACCCATGCATCTAGAGGCCTTTCTGACCAGCCCGTTAAAAGACAATAAGAAGCTTTCGAGCAAGAGCTCCCGAGGCTGTAATTCGACTGGTAACTAGAGAGACGTCTATTTTGGTCCTGAACCACAACCTCCCCTCAAAGTTGACCCTCTTTCGTCGAACTCAGAACATGTTTCTGATATTCCGGTGCTTGTAGCTCCACTTAAGGCTACTGAGAGCTGGGCATGCCAGCTTTAAAAGGCCCTTTTTGTTATTTTTCCCCCCTAGTGGACAACCTTAGTGTGCTACAAGACTGGGCTTCACGGTCTTGGGGTGGCCCTCTTACTTGTCGATCCATTCCTAACCATCAAGCATTGGTAATCTTTGATGGGCGGGAGGTGGCTGCTAAAGTCCTAAAACAACACTTCTGGAGGTTTAAAGGAGTGTTGATGACTATTGAATGCTGGACAATTGAAGCTAATTCCTCCCTGGTTCATCTGCCTGCCATTTAGGTGAGGGTGATGAGTATTCCTATCCAGGCTTGGATGAGGGATGTCTTTAACCTGGTTGCAGGTCGTTGCGGTAAATTGGTAAACATCAACTGGTTTACTATGGCTGGTCCTACTTTGGGTACTCTAATAATGAAAATCCAACCGTTGTCGGGCCAACCTTTATCTTCTGAACTTTTACTTAAGGTAGGCGATGACTTTTTCGATTTGTCCATCTCGATGGAATCCCTTTAGCCCCCTTCTTCTTAGCAAGTTCCCTATGTCGTCGAAGCCTTTTGGTTCTTCGTTCAATTCCAGCTGTTTTCCCTCCAACGGAAAACCACGCCACCAATGGACGGTTGTTTTCAGGAAAAGAAGGGCTTACTCCTCGAAACAGGCTCTGCCGCAGAAGCAATTTTCTCGATAGGAATGGAAGAAGGAGACGGTTGGCCATGTCTCTGCTATGGCCAGTGGGACCCTCTACTCCAATTTTAGAGCAATTAGAGCTATCAATTTTATTTAGCGCTTGTTGATAATTTTTTCAATCTTCTAAAATTTATCATTTGAAAAGATAATCTAAAATTTTCTTCACATATGTGAAATTTCATCGTATGGTAGAAACGATATTTGATAAGAGAATTCAAATTTATGTGATGGAGGTGGTGTGTTTACATATAGAGAATTTATTGCCCATCTTAGAGATAATGAAATTGTACAACAACTGTCATATCTGGGAACCTCCTAGTAGAATGAAATAGCCAAATGAAAATATAGGAATATATGTAAAATTAGGCTTTAAATGATATTTCAGTAAATGATTTCGGGCTTATCAATAGGATTCGATATTCCAATTTAAAAATGGATTAACTATATTCTCTATTGTTTAGCCAATTACCAAAATACTACTCAATCCTGGTATTTGATTGTCGATATTTTTCAAGTGTTTGAGATTATGCTGCAAATAAATTCAGTACCCACTCTCCAACGTGCAATTTTAGGAAAGAGTATTCAATAAAGGGCTCTATATATTTACATGAATCTACATGACAATGTATCTCTAGACATGTTGCATTTGATTAAAATATTCATACTTATGCTAATCCAAAGTTATTATTTGATATTACCAAGGTTTAGGGGGAGCTTTCTATCTATTAGTGCATAATAGTTTGATTGTTATGAGACTAACTTATACACTTCTTCCTCTCCTCATTCATCATCTCCACGTCAACCACCGATATGCGATGCTCCGGGTGCATCTGCTCATCCAGATCTTGTTTTGTCCCTTTAACAGTGATAACTCCCTAAGTTCTCCTTTTAGATTTTGAGGTTAGTTGGTTGGAGAATAAAGAGGTGGAAGAACTTATTAAAAGAACCTGGTCAAATACCTTGGTGGTGGGTGCTATGGATTTCCAATTACACAAAAAATTGTTAAATGTTAAACACAGATTGATTGAATGGAAGAAAGATAACAAGTTTGATCTTAAGGCTAAGATCGATGGGATCTTAACTGAGATTGAATTGCTAGATCTTAATACTCAGACGAGTGGAGTTTTAACTGAGCAATCGGTGGTTGAATGTAGGGGTAAACTTAAGGAGTTAGAGGAGCTTATAAGATTTGAGGAACTCTATTGGAAACAAAGATCTAAGAATAAATGATTGAAGGAAGGTGATCTCAACACTAAGTTTTTCTATACAATAGCTAGTGCTAAAAGAAAGCATAATGATATTTCAGTCGTGGTTATCCCAGGGATAAATTCTGAGGATAATGTTGCCATGGAAGTGGGTGTCATTAATCATTTCAAGAAAGCCTTTGCTAAAGAGGTGAATATGACCACAAGTTTTGCGAATGTTCTTTTGAAGATGCTGAATGTGGAACGAAAATGTTATTTGGAGAGGGAGATAACCATCCAGGAATTGCAACATGCTATTTTGCAATGCCTGGTGATAAGACGCCGGTTTTTTTTTCAAAAATAAAGATGATTTGCTAGTGGCTGTTAGAGCATTTATGATTCGAAGTCAAATTTTCAAGGGAATTAATTCCCATTTCTTGGCATTGATACCTAAGAAAACAGTGATCCATGAGCTATCAGATATTAGGCCTATTAGTCTGCTTACAAGTGTTTACAAAACTATTGCTAAGGTTCTTGCTGAACATCTCAAGGAAGTCATTCCTCTCCTTATTTCAACCACACAATCTACCTTTATTGAAGACCGCCAAATTACCGATAGTGTGTTGGTGGCGCAAGAATGTATCATCCACGAGTTCTGAGTAAGAAGGAGGGCATTTTACTGAAGTTAGATATGAAAAAAGGCTTATGATATGGAGTGGGGTGTGTTGCTAGAGATATTGAAAATGATGGGGTTTAGAGCTCGCTGTAGAAGTTGGATATTTGGATGCCTTTATTCTACACATTTCTCAATACTTTTCAAAGGCAGCCCAATTGGATTTTTTAATGCGACTAGAGGTATTTGTCTAGGCGATCCCCTCTCTCCTTTCTTATTCACCATTTATGCTCAATGCTTTAGTTTGATGTTAAGCAGGGTGGAGAGTATGGGGTCTTTTAAGGGTCTCCAAATTGTAAACTTAGGTATATTTGTCTCTCATTTACAGTATGCTGATGATACATTAATTTTTATTCATGCTGAGACAATACAAGTGAGGAATGTGGTGAGATTTTTGAAAATTTGCGAAGTGACATTGGGACTCAAAGTTAATTTTCATAAGTCTTCTATGGTGGGTATTAATTGTAGCGAGGCAATGGTCTGTGATTTGACTAATGTGATAGGTTGTAAAGTGGATTATTTCTCTATTTCCTATCTGCGGTTACCAATTTTCGATTCTAAGTTTTCTATTGCAGTTTGGGATAGGGTGCTTGAGAGGATGCAAGTCAAGCTTGATCTTTAGAAATATAAATACTTGTCTCTAAGGGGAAGGGTGACGTTGTTAAGATCTTGCCTGGCGAACCTTCCCATGTATCAGATGTCTATCATCCACATTCCAGCCTCGGTTAGAAAAATAATTTAGAAGATGATTAGGGTAGGATCGAGTATGTACACCTAAGCATGAAGGTGGTTTGGGAATCCAAAATGTTAGGAAGTTTAACCAGGCATTGTTATGCAAATAGTGGTGGTGTACCTTCCAATTGAAGGATCATCTCTAGTATCAAGTTCTATGGTCAAAGTATGGGATGGATAGGTATAACATGTGGCTTGGATGTGGTAGAGGGAAGGAGGTGTCTTATATGTGCCGCGTCATTTCAAATTGTACGACGATGATCTTGGGCTATTTTAGATGGAATGTGGGTTGTGGTAGTCAGATTGTGTTTTGGCACCATAAATGGCTTGGGGATTATCCTCTGAAATCTGTTTTCCATTATCTATTTCGAGTTGTTTCCAACCCAAATCTAAAAATATGTGAGGCAATTGAGAGGAGAGGTCAATAGTTTTCGTGGGACGTACCCCTATGTATAGGCGATTGAACAATGTGTTGAAGTCCCAATTGTGCTCATTGATGGAACTTCTGGATAAAGTTTATGTTTCTTAAGAGGCAGAAGATATTTTGGTAAGGGAAATTGAAAGCGACGGTATGTGCTCTGTTAAATCCTATTATAATCATTTCTTCCATGACCGATGGAGATGATCTTTCTTCAATATTGTGCAAATTTGGAAGCAGCTAATTCCCCATAAAATGCAAGTCTTCATTTGGTTAGCTTCACAGGATAAAATTTTAGCCATTGATAATCTACAAAAAAGCGGTAAGATTTACCGCTATGTTTGTTTGCTATGCAAACTAGATGGTGAATCAGATGACCATCTGCTGATTCATTTGAGGATTTGGCATTGGTTAATTGGGGAAGTAGGAGTTTTGTTAGTGTTGCCTCAGAGGGTAGTTGGGATGGTCTCGTAATTTGGGGTACCGTTTCTTCCCAAGATTGGAAGTACAATTTGGAAGATAGTAAAAAGAGTGATATTTTGAGAAGTATGGAAGGAGAGAAATAGAAGGACTTTTGAGAGTATGGCTTTGCCTGTTGATAAGCTGCTACATTTAATCAAGATCTCTATATGGTCTTATCTTTTTGTGTCCAAGGATGGGTGGGGTATTACTAAGGTTGATGTTATGATAAACTTGCCTAACCTTTTCTTTCTGGGTTTGAATTCTCGTAGGCCTAAGGGCTTGTGGTGTGCTCCGCTTATGGGCTGTTTTAAGTTAAACTTTGATGGTAGTTCCATGGGAAATCCTAGCTCAGTAGGTATTGGTGATGTTGTAAGAGATTGTTTTGGAAGTGTTATGTTTACATATGCTGGCCCAATTGGTGTTGCCACGACCAATTGTGCTGAACTAACTGCTTTGTTAAGGGGTGTGGAAATTTTCATAGGGAGAAACCTGGTTACAAACTGCTTGATTGAAGGGGATTCTTTAAATGCTATTAGTTGGTGCAAGAAGCAGAAGGTTCCGTGGGAATTGCGATTTTTATGGTTGCAGATAATGGATGCGGTTGCCCACTTACGTATTTCCTTTTCCCATGTTTATCGAGAAGCAAATGACATTGCTGATGCGATGGCCAAGGGTGATGTTCACCTCTCTTCTTTTACTGTATCTAACGATGTAATCTCTTTTTAGTTTATTAATAAAGAGTACGAATGTTGGTAAAAAAGAAACTCTCTAGGTTCTCTTATCTAAGATGATGTCACCACAATACCACCAATACAAGAGACTCAAGATGATGCCATGCATGCTCATGGTGATGAGAATGCTATCACCCAAGAAACTAACAGATATGATTATTCTACATCTGCCTCTTCTCCTATTCTTGGGCATCCATGCCATCATATGGTTACAAGAACTCACGATGGTACTCTAAAATATTGAATTATACCATCAGACATCACTCCCAGATGGTCTTATATTTGGATCTATACTTGTTGACCCTAAGTCCCTCAAGTCAACCTTGGGCCACCCAGGTTAGAATTGTGCAATGGAAGAGAAAATTAAAGCCCTGCATGTTAATTTCACTTGGGACTAGTTCAATGTCTTTTTGTAATGAACGTTGTTGATTGTTGTTGGTCTGTAAGACTCAGCTAAAATCTGATGGTAGTATCCAGACTAAAGGCCAAACTTGTTGCTAAAGGGTTTAATCAAGTTGTTGGAGTTGATTTGTCTGAAACACTCAGTGATGTTATCAAGCCTGCCAATATTTGAATTATGTTTGCTATAATTATTTTGTATCATTGGCCTTATCAAACAACTCAATGTGAAAAATGCATTTCTATATGGCATTCTTAAAGATCCTATATTTATGGAGCTGCCTCTTGCTTTTGTTAGTTTGGTATATCCAAATCATGTTTGCAAGTGAAAAGGCATTTATATGGCCTCAAGCAAGCACCTCGGGCTTGATTTGATCGGTTTAGTACTTATTTGTTATCCTTGGGTTTTCATTACATTATAGTTCGTTCATATGTATTTTCTGTCTCCTCACGATAATGTTCTACTTTTCTGTGTCGATGATATTATTAGGTGATAATTCATATCTTGTGGAATACTTTATTTTCTAACTCATAATGAAATTTGCAATGAAGTATTTAGGACTCCTTCACTACTTCCTTGACAAGGAGTATCTTATTTTCAAAGTGACATTTTTCTATCGCAAACCAAATATTTTTGGGATCTTCTTGATCATGCTCATATGCGTGGGTAGAAGCCTATTTAACACCAATGGCAATGACAAATATATTTAATAGAAATTGGTCTTCATTTTCTGATCCATCTCTTGGTGGAAGCATTGTTGGTAGCAATCTAATATGTTACCATAACACAGACTAACCTTTGATATAGCATAAATATAGTGTGTCAGATTATACATGCTTCTACAATTGGCAATTTCCATACAATTAAGTGGATTCTTTGTTATCTAAATGGTACACATTCGTTTGGTATGTTAAACATATCTACTAGTTCCTTTGAGTTATATGCCTTGTATGATGTAGATAGAATCAATTCTCCCAATACACTAGGTTTCAACCAATGGTTTGTGCACCTATCTTAATTCCAACTATATAATATAGAGTGACAAGAAACAAACAAATGCGGCTGGTTCAAGTGCTGAAATTAACTTTTGCTCCATGGCATCAACTACATAATTGACTTGGCTTTTTTTTATTCTTTAAGATATTGGGGTGCCTCTTTCTTAACCGACATCTATGAGAATATCAGTGCTCTCTACATAGTAGTTAATCACATTTTTCATGCGTAAACTAAGCACATTAATTTAAAATGTCCTTTTGTAAGTGAAAAGGTTGTTGTTGGATTACTTGTTACTCTGAATGCCGGCCCGAAAAAAGGCCATCCCAAAAAAAAAATGGGGTCCAGTCACTTCACAAGCTTGTCTGAATGGCGGCCCGAACCATGGTTATTGACGGCCTAATTGGTTACCACTTTATGGTTACTTTTATCTCGAAGTACAAAAGTGATTCATTTTGACAAAAATAAAAGGATATGCTTCCCGTAACAAGAAAAGCCTAGAAAAAAAAAAAATCGTTGTCATCAGGATCATTCTTGTTCAATCAATGGGTTGGAATTTGATAAAGGTCCGCCAGAAAATGACACTATTTTGAGAGTGGGTCCCATTCTCAAAGTATCGGCCACATCACTACGAGATTGAATTATGTCTTCTCATGTCACAGGGGAACTATGGTAGACCACATATTTTCCTTTACTTACTCCAAACATTCTGTCAGAATTTTCCACAGTTTCCATGCGACTCCTCAACTGTCTGACGTCAATAACAAATGGTTGGCTTTTTCTTGTTGCTATGCTCAAGTGTGTTCAGTTATTTCACGGGCTTTGAATG
>NW_006497774.1:211544-222965 GCF_000471905.2 Amborella trichopoda
TCTGCAGTTATACCTGTAAAAATGTTTACCATAGTTTGATGAGTTTGGCTACTCAGTAAGTGATCATCATAATCCTAAAAATAATCATGATTGAAAGATATCAATATTTTCCAAAAGGAGATCTATTAACAGAAATGCATCAACAGTTTCACTTTCAATAAATGCATAATTAAGTATAATCCGAGTAATTGAAATGCTTATAACACTTTTAACGGCAGTGCATAATTCAAAGGATTTCACAAAATACCCTACTGACGTCCCAAGTAGGTCGCCTATATACCCCATCAGCGTCCTGATGGGTCCACTTAATCCCTATCAACGTCTCAGATAAGTCCACTTAATCCCTGCATGTCCATTTATACCTTATCGACGTACCAGATGAGTCCACTTAATCCCTACCGGCGTCCCAGATAGGTCCACTTATACCTCACCGGGGAACCGGATGAATCCACTTGCATACTTAAATTATTTCTAAATCTCTTTAAACATTCGAAAGCAGCAATATCATGTACTCAACATATCACTGAAATAATTAATATGAATTTCACTTAAACCATTAATAACAGTCACTCTCTATAACATTTCAAAAATAACCAATCAAATATTTTGGGCTCAAATTTAGAAAGGTAGCAGTTTGTAAATGCATTCTAACATAATTGCCAATTTAATATGTATAGAAAAACTCTTATAGAAATTCAAGAATACGGAATTATCACAATTTATGGGATATCAATCTACAAATAAACATTTCACAATAATACTATAATCAATTGCAAAAATGTCAATTTTTAAATAATAAGGCAGCCATTTGCACATGAATTTACAATGTCTAAATATTCAAAACAGTAGAAAGAAATATCACAATTTTACTAAAAGCAGAAATATCACATTTATTGCTAACAATAGACAAGAAAAATAAATAAATTTATTTTTCATAATTTACAGCATTCAAAATTTCTAACATAGATAAAATATCACAATTTTTATTAAAAAGATTATTTTTCAAGATAATGAGGTCACGTGCGCATTAAATTTATCGTGCCTAAAATTCATGATAATAAGCAGAAATAATTATTTCATTTCATTTTTAAAAAAAATGGATTATTTTTCGAGACAATGAGGTCACTTACAAACAAAAATTATAAAATAAAGATCCTAGATGGAAATATCACTATTTATTAAAAACAGACTATTTTTCAGGACGATGATGTCACTTACACACAAATATTTGAAAGGGAGCTATCGATAAAAATTCGGCTCGAGAGAGGAGTTCACTGTATTTCGATCAGAGAGAAAAATCTCATAAATTTTCTAAGGTAGGAGTCTTCACCTCTCTGAATTTAAATTCTACTAACATATTATTTTATTCTTTTATTACGTTACAAGTGTGAGCGTTAGTTTACGCTTTAAACACCTAAAGCTTTTATTACGTTACAGGTGTGAGAGTTAGTTTACGCTTTAAACATCTAAAGCCCACGTCCTCTGATGGACGGGGCAAGAGCAAAGAAACACAAAGCTTTAAAAACAAAAGCTTTTAAAAGTAACGATGGTCCCTAAGGACCATCATGTTCAAACGAATTATCATGTATTAATATTTTTTTTTTTTTTGGAAGTTTAGGATTGTTACAGGGGGTGTTATTAGGAAAAAAATGTCAAAGTTTTAAAGTACAAGCAATTTGGGAGAAAAAAAAAAAATGACATGGACGTATTAAGGAAATTTCAAAGGGGTTTTTTTAAATATCATTCTTTTTTTCCATTTTTTTTGTGAGATTTACTTTTAGTAGTATAATAAATGGTCAAACAGCCTCCAAAACTCCATGGTTCCGTTCAAATAACCAATTCAGTGGTTACATTACAAAAGATTATTTTGTTAAAATGCCTAACCAACATTGTGCTGGTTTGAAAACATCTTAAAAGATAACAAGATAATGCATTTTGGTAATTTAGCTCCATTTAAGCGCCCCGAGTCAAATGTAAACTCCGTTGGCTTGATCATGGTTATGAATAAGGGTAGGAATTGGGTTGAATCGACCTGTGGGCATGAGAAGTAGACCCCATTGTGTCCAGATCTGCACCCAGAGTTTGGATCCGACGGGTGGGTCCATTTGACCTTGACCTAACCTCTGTGGGGTCCTCGTCCATGTCGAGCTTAGATCTTGTTGGCTCAGGTCGGTTCCGGATCACAAACAACCCGACACAACCCGGTATATATTAATATAAATACATATTAATAATATTAATTATGTGATATAAAATATATATTTTATATTTGAAAAAGGTTTATATAAGGTTGCAACCTTAAAATGTAGAATCAAAGATGCGCCTCAAAAATATGTTAAAAAAGGTTGTTTTGATGTTGAAAAACCCTCTAATTGATCATCTCCACATTAAGACGTATGAATATGAAAAAAAAAGAAGATTTTGAGTCCTAGAAATAGTGCATCTTGTACCACATTATCTAGACTGTACATTTTCAAAATTTTCATATGTTTATAGATCTACTTGATTTTAACCATTTTTGGAGTTTAAAATTTTATAATTAGATATGAAAATAGATTTTTAGATAATCCTAATAATTTTTTACACCAAAATTATTTGTTGTGATAAAATTTGGAGGTGCGCCTTAATTGGATTGTTTAAGGTTACAACCTTATAGAAACCGCACCCTTAATATTTTTTATTTGTAGAACCATACCCAACTCTGAGACAGGTCTAGGTTCAATTGACTTGGACCTGATCCGGGTCTAGAACCAGTCCACGTCTGGAACCGATCCACATCCAACTTATAACTAATCGGGACGGGTCTTGTTCCGGCTCAACCTAACCCCAACCCCGACCCCGACCCCGTCCCCGTCCCCGTCCCCGTCCCCGTCCCCGTCCCTGTCCCCGACCCCGACCCCGACCCCGTCCCTTTCCCACCCATAATTAAGAACTTGGAATATATTTTATATCAAAATATCTTGTTTGAAGTTCCTAACCCTAAACAAGGAAGAATAGTTTTGTCATTTAGCTCAGGGAATAGCAGCCGAAGCCAAATGATGAGTCAAGCTCCGTTCTAAAGTTAGTAACAAGGTGGATTTAGGAGCATCAAAATGCATGGAATGCAAATGGGTTGTTGAGCTTCACCGAGTTCTAGCAGGGGGCGTGAACTCTTCAATAGGAACTATGCTACTAAGAACATGGCGAGCTTAGGGACACATTGATTGTACTTTTCATTTGGTCAATGATACATAATGTGCTTTATGATCCCGGGATGAGGATGAACTTACTCAGTTTATACTCTCTTTTATTGGACTTTTAATTTCTGTCTTAGGTGATATAGTTCAAATCAGACTTTGAGATGGTTCTTTGTATGACAGATTTCTTGTTGATGGGTTGTTTACTTCAGCCCAATTGATGGCGAAAGGGTTCATCCGAATTAAAAGTGTGGACTATGATGCAATGTTACTATGATGAGATGTTTTCCAGATTGTGAGATCGATGTACTTAGATACTTGCCATAGTTGCAAACTAAGCACTCACCTGGGCTATCAAGCTGTGGCCTCAAGGTGGGCCTCAGGTTGGCCTCAAGGTGGGCCTCGGTTGAGAACCCTACGCTTGCCGCCAGGGCGCATGGTTGAACCTACATCAACAAATCACATGGGCTTGACCTATCATGCCCTTATGGCCAAATACCGTGCAGCCCTTGAGACACTAAACTTTGAGACATAAGAGGTTAAATGGGCTCGGCTAGCAACCATTCAGAGAGGGCTTATGGTAGGCAGGCCATGTGACCACACCGAGCCAAATATCTGGCCTTTATAGCTATGGTAGCAAGGCCCTCAAGCATGGCCTTGTTCATTCAAAACCCCCAAGGGTAAAAGAGATTGAAAAAAGACAGTGATTTCACACTAGTTACAGAAGCAACAGATCTAAGACATCAATCTTTACATCCCAAAGAGGCAAACCTCCATGAGAGGATCAAATCTAAGCTCTGTCTTTATGAGCAAACCACTATGAGGGGTATCCCCCTGCGGCAAAACTAACTCTACAAGGTGCTATGATACTACTGTTGGCTCCCTAAGTGAATCATAATGCAATGGAAATAAAAAAGGACAACTATACAAAGAGACCGTTATTTATTTGTACAAGAAGGTCAACATTCTTGTCTATCAAAATTCAAATAGTGCAGTCCTAAAAGTGTCAATGACAAGACTCAAAAGTTTTTTTTAAAAAATTCTTCAGCTTTATGACACATCTCAAGCACATCTAATTTAATATCTAATGCCTAAGAGTAATTGTGAGTTCCTTATAACAATAATAGATGGTCTCATAGAATACAAATCCCAATAAAAAAATTTATTATAAAATTATTCTAAGGACCAAGAGATTATATAATCCAACCCCACACCCTTGGCCAAAATAAAAAAAAAAACAATGCCCCTCCCCTGTTTGGATGGGGTTTGATCAACTAGATCTGCACTTCAATCCCTTCATCTTTCGACTTTAAATTGAAGTGCTCTAGAATCTCATTTTCAAATCTTTGTTCCAAATGTACTTTTCTATGAAATTAAATTACTGTTGAATGTTTGTTTTTAATGCTAATAGAAATTCTCAATCCATTGTACTAGATAAATTATCAGATCATTTACTTAAGGCAAATTATTGGCCTCGCTTGGAGCTCTCGAAAATGTAATGGGTTGCAAGCAACCAAAATACAAGTCTAATTGTTGATTCAATCTTCTTCTCAAATTTGCATTCTCAGTGAGTATTAAATATTCTAAGGCACCATTTAAGTTTTTCCAAATAATATTTTTCTTCAATTTGTAATTAATCAAATGCCAATTTGCTCAATTATAATGTGCTCGCTAGGGGTGTTTGATTCTTTCAATTTGAACTATTAATTGTTGTCGTGTGGTGTGATGGTGGTGTGGTGGTAGTGTGATGGTAATGATGCAAATGGTAGTGGTGGTGGCTACAGCGGTGTGATAGTGGTGGTGGTAGCGGCACAATGGTGTGACTGTGGTTGTGGCAGCGGCATTGGTGTAATGTTGGTGGTGGCAGAGTGGTGATAATGGTAGCTGCAATTGTGGTGGAGGTGGTGGCAGTGGCAGTTGTGGTGATGGTGGTAGTTGTGGTGGTGGCAATGGCTACATTTCATTAGAAACAGGGTTCATAAATCATGTTTAATTGGCCTAATTTAGAGGAGTTAAAGAGTGCTTAGAACTTGTTATGTTCTCAAGATGATTGAACATCATCATACTCCTGATAGTTTCTTCGATCATCTCTTAGATGTTCCTATGATAATGCTTATATCGTTGAAATTCTAGTGCCTAATGTGATTAATATCGATAAAGTACTTTAAAAAAACAAACTCCTAAACCATTTGAGAAACCAAGTAGCGCCAGTCTTTTCCACTGAATTACCTGAAAAAGGAAAAAAAAAAAAGTAGTTTTGACTTACAAGAATAATCGCTGCATGGGTCATGAATCCATGAGATGTGAGCTATGTTGGCATGGAAAGGCATACCTTGCATAAGGCACGAGTCATGTAGGATATGATCTTGACAGGCATGCATTATATAAGATAAGCATGATCATGAGATGTTATTATTATGCATTCAATTTATGAGCCAAAAACCTATGCACCATGTGAGATATTTGTTGTATATAGGCATTAGGCTGATGTGACACTAATAACATATTATCTTTATTACATTATTAATCCACACTTTAAGGGTGGACACATGTCCCAAGAATAAAAGGGCACCATGTCTCTAAAGAGGATGTAGGTCATGCTGCTTTCAAAATGAGAAGTCTGTAGCATGATGTTGGTATGGTCAATATTTCTTCTCACATTTTTAGTGAGATTTTTTAGGTTAGAGGTATTCTTAAAATTCTTTTAGGTTACAGATGTTAAATTCTTTAAGATTATAGAGACATTTTAAAAATTTTGTAAGAAGAAATAAGGAGTAAGAAAAATAGATAGACTTTCTAATTTGGTCACATTCTCTCTAAGCATATGCTCACTGACATTATTTATATATATAGTCTATGGGGAGTCTCTCCCTCAATACTCAGGAGTACTCTATAAATAACTTAAAAATTCTACATGGACAAAGAAATAATATATGCTTATAAATAAGGAAAAATATCTTTTTATTCTCTATTTTTAACTTCTATATCTAATGAAACTTAAGAATTGAAAATATTACTTGTAAGTAAAAAGTCACCATCTTTTTTATCTTCCAATCTCTTAGACCCTTTTGACCATAAATTTTTTATTTAAACAAATATTAAAATGACACTCCATCCAAACTTCATCTCTCATGACCGTCCCTCTCTCTCAAAACTCCATCTCTTTCTATCTCTATCTAAAACCCAAATAAAAATTCCTCTCTCCACTCTCTCAAAACTCCATCTCTGTCTATCTCTATCTAAAACCCAAATAAAAATTCCTCTCTCCAAAACCCAAAGAGAAAATTCCTCCCTCCAAAACCCAAAGAGAAATTCCTCTCTCCATAACCTTTATTGGGTCCCACACTTTATTGCCCAAGCTTCTCAATGGGGGGCTCTCAAAACCACTTAAGCGGTCTGAAATCTTTATTGGGTCGTCAGAAAATTCATTCACCTTGCTGAAAAGTTCATCTCTTTGACCTGAAAATTTCTCTGCAACTCTATCTTGATCACACAAGCTTTTCAATGGGGGGCTCTCAAAATCACTGTGGGGGTCTGAAACTTTGGTTGATTTTCTTGAAAACTCATATAATTGCCTGAAAATTCACTACGGACCTCTGATTTTTTATTGGGTTATTTCTACGTTGCCAGAAACCTCAGTTTCATTGCCCGATTTTCCTGCATTTCCAGGTAAATTGGTCATTGGAGATGGATGAAAACTTGTTGAAAGAAAAGCAGATTTAGAGAGAGAGAGAGTGAAGGGGAAGGGAACTTAGGAAGAGAGGAGTGAGAAAATGCTCAAGTCCACTATGTAGCTAGAGAGAGAAGAAACAGGGAGTTAAGAGAGAAAGAGAGTTAGAGAGAGAGAGAAGAAAGAAGGGAAACTTGGCAAGAACAAGAAGAGAAGTGGGAGCCGGCATGAGATTGACAGAAGCTGTTGCTTTTTAGAGAGAGAGAGAGAGAAAGAAGGGGCGATGTTACTCCATGAATAAGATGGTTTTTTCTTGCACGATTGGGCTTATGAGGCTGCTCCTTCTTAAGGGGACCCCTTTCTCCCATTGATATGCTTCCTCATATCCCCACTCTCTGACAACAGTCCCCCACTTTTTCTCTTTAAGCCAAACCCCACTTACCTTTTTCGAATCTCCTTCCACCCTCACTTTCTCTCTCTACCCTAAACCCCCCAGTTCCTCTTGCATTCGTTGTCTACTGCCCTAGTCCCATCTCTTTCTTTCTGCCCCACAACATGAAAAACCCAACTTGCTCAGTGTGCCAATTAGCCTACGACTAGGGTGAATGCACACCGATGCTCCTCCACTGTAGGCATGGCTTTTGCCAGGATTGCTTGATGCGCCTCTTTGCTGCCTCCTCTGGCCACTCTCTGTCCGCCCGTGGTGCTGTCACCCCACCACTGTTGGCAACTCAGTTGAAACCCTAAAAAAGAATTTCCTTGTTCTCTCTCTAATCCATGATGGCCATAACTTCTCTTATGAGGAGGACCTGTCCCCGGAAAAGGCTGTGGAGGTAGCTGGAAGATGGAGTTTTGAGAGAGAGTCGGTAATGTGAGAGAGAGATGGAGGTTGGATAGAGTGTTATTTTAATATTGATTTGGGTCAAATATTTATTATGATCAAAGGCATCCAGGGGATTGTAAGATACAAAAGATGGAACCCTTTTGCTTACAAGTAATATTTTTAATTTTTGGATCTCATTAGATATAGAAGTTAAAATTAGAGTACAAGGAGATATTTTCCCTATAAATAATGTATGTGAATATGTCAAGATCTTATATAGGTTGTCTCTCTTAAGCACTTTTACAAAAAAAAATTTCAAAATTAGCAACGATTAGAGTTAAAAGTCTCAGTCAACTATTGAAGCTATCAGTGCGATTGATAATAGATGGCCGCCTCCTCCTCAAGCTACGCCTTCAATGGTCAGAGAAGGCGGGTGGCTACTCCCTCAAGTAGCCAAGCGCCGCCCGCCGCCCCCACATGCAATCAGACTACTCCCGTGGCTCCTATGTACATGCCACCGATTCTTTTATTGCTTCTTTTGTCTCCTCACCTTACGTAGAAACAAGAAGTTCATTTGAATTCTCTTAAAAAAGTGTACTCTCTCTCTTTCTTTGTGTGTGCGTGTTTTCAAATAGAGCTCATAAGTTAAGGGGTGGACAGAATAAAGGCAGACTCTATTCTTAGAATGATTGTAAGGTACATATTAAATAAAGTAACTCATGGCATCTATCTCTCTTTCTATTTCTCTATCTTCCTTTCGTATTTTTTGGCTTTTGAATATAAAAGACTCTTAAGCTTAGAAATAGATTGGTGTGCTAATATCCCTTCTCATATTTTAATGAGATATTTTAGGTGAGAGATAGCGCAACAGGCCAGCTTGGGCTGGGCTTGCCCTAGCCCTGACCAGTCCAAAGAGGCTCTGGCTTAAGCCTGGCCCTGTATAAATTCAAAAAATATAAAAGAACAAAAACTAAAGGAAAAGAGGGCTGGCCGGGCGCTCACGCCACATTAGGCGGCCAAGGGCATAGCCTTTTAGGGCTAGTTGACTAGGCCGGGCTGGGCCACCCCTCCCATT
This sequence comes from Amborella trichopoda, assembly GCF_000471905.2. The sequence goes on from NW_006497774.1 coordinate 220,289, forward strand.
GCCACTCTAGTTAGAGGGAGATTGTTTGAAATATTTAGGTTAGAAATTATAGGAATTTTTTTAAGTTAGAGAGATAAACTTGTAGGAAAATATAGAAAGTAGGAGAGAGAACGAAATCAACTTTTAGTTAGTTTCTCTCTAATCCCGTCCTCCGTCATTTAAAGTTTTCTCTTTTTATTTTATAGATGTTTTCATGTTCTAATTCATGTAACGGAGTATCTCCCTTTATTCTTAGAAATTATATCTAAATAAATATTTAAGAAATTCAACATTAAGAAAGAAAGAAGAGATGCTTATAAATAAGGTTTGTAAATCTCTTAATATCTTATATATGATGCTTCTCTCAAACTTTTACTTAAAAAAAAAAATCAAAATCTAGGCATCCTGATGTATTTATGGCAGACGTAGTCTATTCAATTCAGAAGGCTTGATGAGTATATTCTTGTGTAATCTAGGTTGGCAGAGTGAATACTGAGGTACATCATAGGTACACATGACCTTTGTTTGTGCTACCAGCGACAGGACAGGTGACTTATGCGGTCGTACCATTGGAGTTGTAAAGCATAGGAGGCGAATGGGGCAGCAGACATGCTAGCTGCACATGCTATGAGTGTTGGTACGTGTGTAGGCATGGGGCCTTTAAACGTGTCATTTTTCTCTCTCTTATAATTTAATGCTTATCACTAAAATATGGAGGCTTTTTAGAGATATAAAGTGTTGTTATCTAACAGGTGGAAAATAACAACCTACCTCTTAGGATTACAAGGGGCACGTTTCTCAGAGATCTCAAAAACTCAGCCGAACGTTGGAGAACGGCCTCCTTCCATCCCTCTTTAAGAAAGGCATGGCCATGGAGAGACAAACCACATAATCAATTTTGAGTTCTCATTGTTCTAGGAATGGACCTGATCTCTATGATCCCAAGTCTCACGACATCACCAAGTCTCACTACATCACCAGTAATCCTGGGAGAGGGGTTCATCTCTTCTCTAATAATTCTAACATTGGCATCAGAGCTTCAATAGCAAAAGTGTGATAGGCTCATAACCCACATGTCCCAGTATCGAAATCAATTATTTGGTTTCTTGTGAGTTTGTATTTATTGAACAATATCTCTCTTTAATTTTTTTTTCTTTTAGATATCACTTCTCTATTTAAGTTCTCTATTTACGTTGTTGAAATTTCTCATCTTTGAGATTGTTGATTTCATAAGCCAATTCCATTCGGTTGAAATTTTCTCTGAGATCTGTGAGTTATATATATATATATATATATATATTTCATTATCTCGTTGTTAGCCTAAGAGTAGGAGGATCGTACCATCATTCAATTTTCATCTCATTGTTATCTTAAAACAACCTCACGGATTCATTGTTATCTCCATATGCCATTTTACGCTTAGAAGGTTGCAAGTTGTTATTCATACGAGTAAATCTATTAATTTATGTTTATCTATTATACTAGGTCAACTCGTTGTAATCTTTTGTTCCCTTTGCTTGTTTTTGTCTTAGCTTCATTATTTACTCTCTCTAATTCAGTGAAGTTTTTAAATAACCACGTTTTCTTTTTTGCTTATACCTCCATCTCACAACCAAAGTTTATCTTTTTCCAACGTTTTCTTTGCTATTGAATATCACAATGAATTTCTTTGAGTTTCAGTGAATTTCAAGCCCTTTTTTTTCTTTGCTTTTTTTTAACTCAAAAAGAGTTCTCTCTTTTTGTTTTGGAAACCTTGTGCACATTGTAACCACGCACCTTAACCACTTGGCCAAAGTGAAGTGGCAATTCTCTCTCTAATTTTTACTATTATAATAATTAAATTAAATTAAATTAAAGAAAAAATTTGCTGCTTAATTTTAGAGAGAGAGATATATAGAGTTTCTGCTATAATTTTAAAGAAAGAGATACACAAATAGACACATAATTGCTGAAAATCAATTGGTTTGCACCTTTCTTTCTTCTATATTTTATTGCTGAAAATTAGTGCATAATTTTATTGGATTATTGAAAAATTTTATACACGCAACAACTATTCAAGTAAAGGTTGTTATATCAATCACATTTCATTTTTTTTTTTTTTTTTTGTCGCTTATAATTTAGGGATTTTCTACATATTTTATTTGCATAATAATTGTCATTGCATTGCATAATTATCCTATGCTTTTGGTTTCTTTAAGTTAGAAAATTTCATGTTCTTGATTTTGTGAATTCATTTTTTGTGATTATGTTATGCCATATTTTGTTTAAAAAAATATCGAATATCGTTGTAGACTCTCTTTCTTGTGCTAAGACATATACACTTATTTATGAAAATTATTCTCATGCAAGATTTGACATAAAGTAGTTGTTGCCTTATTTTATTGATTTTTTGTTGCATCATAGCAGTGCGAACATAAACTGTTCGAGAAAATTTTTCTTTGAGATTGCAGCTCACTGAGAGTCGGCGAACTTATTGATTTAACTAGCAGACAACCCTTTCTTAAACCCAATTATTTTTTAAAAAATTTTTTAGGTATTATCTAAAAATTTAAAATGGCATCTAAGCTAGTCATGTCAGAACTATCCAAACTTGAAAACTCAATAGGACCAATTTTTCTGTGGAAAAAAAAATGGATATATTCTTTTCCAAGATAAAGTAGATTATGTCCTAGAAACATCACCACCAGTTTTAGAGCCT
>NW_006497774.1:242470-252541 GCF_000471905.2 Amborella trichopoda
TAAATGTACTTACAAAAATATGACCCGTCCTTTGACAAGTTCATATTCATATACTAGGTAAAAAGTTTCAAACCTTAATACACCACATGAAAAGAAATAAAATGTGCTTTCTTTTTAACTCCTTTTCAAATAAGGAAAGTGGAGGGGCTTTACAGTTAAACTTAAAATTCATGTAGATATTTCAAGATTCTTTTCCTTTTCAAATGGGGGAAGTAGAGGGGCTTTACCGTTAAACTTATCGAAAGAAAAATTCATGTAGATATTTCAAGATTCTTAGTTTAAGTCTGAAAATAAAATTAGTTTTAAATCACCATATAATTTCGAGAGCACTAACATAATTATCATTAGGACGAGGCCTAGACAACATGAATTTGTTATATCATTTTTGAAACTATTTAAGACAGGATGTTGAATGCAATTTAAAGATATTAAATATTCGTATGCAAAAATAAACGTAGTGATAGTTACGATTTTATCTCATAAAAAATTATAGTTTAAAAGTACAATTGGTGTTCTATTTATGTAGTCTAGAAAATAAGTTATTTAAAATTTTCAAAGTTTATAAAAAAATTCTTACATTTAAAAATGCTGAAAATTAATTGCAATTAAATTTCAAAACTATATCGAATATTCTAATAAATATAAAGTAACTTAGAATAATTATTAACTTTACCGTAAAATTTTTAGAAATTGGTAATAAGTTGTTTCAAACGCATAAATTTTTTGGACAAAGGAATTTGCACTTAAAAAACTTTTTATATAAATATCTGGGAGGAGGGTTACGATTAGCATCGTATATACATATCTGGGAGCGGTTCCTTGTATATCTTCTGGATACATATCGGAGCGGTTCCATGTATATCTCTAGAAGATCTTACCATTAAGATTTCAAGTTGAGATGTTGTATATACATATCTGGAAGCGGTTCCATGTATATCTTCTAGTTGAGATGTAAAAGTAGTTGTATATACATATATGGAAGCGGTTCCATGTATATCTTCTAGATATCTTGCAGCAGTTCTATGTATATCACTAGAAGATCTTACCATTAAGATTTGTGGTTGAGATGTAAAAGTGGTTTTTTTTCGTGTTTTTGTCTGAGGGATGGAATGAGGGAAGTTTGTAGCTGAGATGTAAAAGTGGTTTTTTTATGTGTTTTTGTCTGAGGGATGGAATGAAGGAAGTCTAGAACTGAAATTTTTGGATCGGGTCTGAATCTGGATCCAGATCCAAAAAATTACATAAGATTCGAATCTGATAGGATCCAGGATGTTTAGATCTAGATCCAAAAAGTATACGCGGGATCTGGATCTAAATTCAAATCCGAGCCATTCAAATTTACTATTTTATCTTCTCTAATTTATTTTATATCCCATATAAAGGGAATCTGCTAAGCCTACGAAAGTAACATTATCGGACAAAATATGGATGAAGATGTTAATTTTTGTTATACGTCAACTGTAGACAAAATATAGATGAAGATGTTAGTTTTCTTTACGTCAGTTAAAATGTGTGATAACAGGCATGTGATAAAAGTGTTATTTTTTTTTCACATCACTTGGAGTGTGTGATAACTAACATGTAAAATACAGTTATGAAAATGTGTACAGCCTGTAACACCATAAATTTATAAAATTTTTTTTCTATAATCATGATCAATCTTCTAAAACTCAATGAGGTAATTCTCTCCCTTTGATCAATTAATTATACAAAAAAATCCATTAAAAAAACCCAAAAATAGGGAGGACACCAAAAAAAATAGAAGAAAATTGTAATAAAACATTTATTCTTCGAGGTGGAAGAACCATGTTTCCCACAAATGAACTCGCAATGGCGAACATGAATAGGCTCTGAAAGCCCGTTAAAGAGCTCAATCGAACAAGAAGACCCAATTGTTGAGGAATCAAAACAGAGCTGGTTTCTAGGGAGGGAATGACATTAAGGTAACCACAAAGAGGAAACAGTTGGTAGGTCGTAGTCTCGCAAAGCAATGGCACACAAAGATCAAAGAGAAACCCCTCTTCGTAAGATTGAATAGAGAGAGATGATAGAGAGATGGGTTCACAGATAAGAGAGAACTAGAAACCCTAATTCTTCGTTGCAATACAGAGAGGGAGATAAACGAGGATCCAATCCCCACCATTCATCTTCCATAAACGTACAGTGGGGATTAGGTCTTTTGAAAGTTTAAAATAATATATATATATATATGGAAAAAGTTTATATAAGGTTTCAACTTTATAATGTAGATCTATGGATGCACTTCAAAAATCCATCGGAAAGGGTAGTTTTAATGTTGAAAAACCCTTTCATTGATCATCTTGACATCGAGATGTATGACCATGAAAAATAAAAAGATTTTAAGTCTCAGAAATAGTGCATTTTACAATATATTATCAACACCATCCATTTTCAAGATTTTCATATCTTTATAAATCTACTTGATTTTAACTATTTTTGAAATTTTAAATTTTATAATTAGATATAAAAATAGATTTTGAGATAATCTTAAGAACATTTTACATCAAAATTATATACCATCATAAAATTTGAAGCTGCACCTTACCTCTACAGCTACGGATGCATCCATATGCCACATATAGATACTATTTTAATAACGGGGTAGGATCCGGATCAGATTCACCTATAGCTGGATTTGATCCAAATTACTATTTGCATTAAATTTGTATTTGAACTTCAAATCTAAATCTTGGATCCATATAGGATCTGAAATTCGAGTTTCATATCCAAATCGGGAGGTGTCCTACTTCATCGTGCCATCCGCTATGGAGCGCATGTCGATCGCAACAAAGAGATTTTTTTTTTGAATGTGGGACTATTGGTCATCTCGGGAGTCCATGTCGATCGTAACAAAGAGATTTTTTTTTTGAATGTGGGACTATTTGTCATCTCGGGAGTGTGTTCACACCTTCTCATTGAATTTCTTAATTACTATATAGGGATGGGTAATCCCAAAATCAAAGTCTTGAATAATGAATTTGGGATTTGTAACTTGTTTATACAATCTGTGATCACTTCACAAGAGGAGGATTGCAATGATTAACTATAAAGAGGACTTTTTTGAAAGTGAGACTATCTTGTAGATTTTCATAGGAATGGATAATTGTAATATTAAAATCTTTTGTCTTGAACTTGGGAGGGATTTGTAGCGAGGTAAGAGAGTGGTTTGCATATAGGAGAAGATAAATAATACAATATAATCAAAATAAAAAATAATATATTTAATAATAAAAAATATAATATAATCAAAATAAAAAAATAAACACAAAAAACTATATACGATAAACACAATATGATGCTAATAAAAAATCGCATAAAATTGATATACCTCTTTAGTCTTCTCCAATGTCCTAATATATTGTATCTTCTAATTTCATCATCAATTTTTTTAGTTTGCTAAATAAACTTTTTCCTTAATATTTCAATTTAGCTTCACAAATTAGATGTATGTTATGTAGAGAGATGATTGAAAGGATTTTATAGCACAAACAAAGAGAAAAATAAAAACTTATCACAATAGAAGTATGTTATTCCAAAGTCTTTTCATATTAAAAGTATGTGATTCCAAATGAAGTGCCAAAGGGTTGCAAAAGGCGTGGCAAGTTCATATGCCCTGTATACTTATAAATTTAAACTGTGTTAGTTGGATTGATTGCATCATATTTTCTTAAAGTAAAAAGATATAGGTATAGAGAGTAAAAACAATAGCCAAAATTAGTAATCCCCCACACTATTTATGGGGTCGACGATCCATTACACTGATCCAGATTTTGAAACATTAGATACTACTATTCTTGTCACGTCGAAACTTATAATTTATTGCATGCATATCCATCTTATAACGTGTGTAACTTACAACTATATTATATTAAAGAACCGAACACAAAGTATATAATTTTTACATTATATTACTACACTATAAACTATTATAGACTCTATTTAACTTGTGAGCTTGCAATTGTTTGAACACTTGTAGAGAGAGTAATAGTATGTTTTCAAGAGAATTCAAATCAACTTCTGGTTTCTACAAAGGTGGACAGATAACCATATTGTATTTATATGTCCATATCCAGTTATCGAGAAATCCCCTTATGAATGTGATATTTGTCAATGAAGGAATTTATATCAACCGTTTGCTGCTTCTCGACGCTAACATCTGGACTCAAAGTGCACCTATCTCTTTCTATGCATGTGAGAGGTTAGATTAAACATTACATGTGTGTGAGAGGTTAGAATAACATTACATGTGCCTCAATTCAATTAGTATCGAGTATCACCCACTGCATCCTCGATAATGAATCTGTTAATGATTGTAGGGTTGTCACCTATCCAATGTATTGACTGATCCTCGTCTTCCTCATTATTAGAATTACTAGGGAAGAGATGAACCCCTCTCCCAGGATTACTAGCGATGTCACGAGACTTGGAATCGTAGAGATCAGGCCCTTTCCCAGAACCATGAGAATTCAAAATTGATTATGTGGTCTGTCTCTCCATTGCCATGAAACCTTTTTTAAAGAGGGATGGAAGAATGCCGTTCTCCAACATTCGGCTGAGTTCTTGAAATATCTGAGAAACGTAGCCCTTGTAATCCAGGAAGGTGGGTGGTTATTTTCTGCTCATTAGATAATGACACTTTCTCTCTCTAAGAACCCTCCCTATTTTAATGATAAGTATTAAGTTATAAGGGAGAAAACAATGACACGTCTAAGGGCCCCATGGTCACACACACATGTACCAACATCTCCCACTTGACCATGAGGGCCAGATATATTAAAATATCATAAAATCGTTACCACTTAATGAGTTTAACACTTATGAGCGTATTTTTGTCATGAGGCTTTAACGCTAGTACGATTATATATCTCATAACAAAAATATTCAAAGTCATGTCATGGGGTTTCTCACGTGAATGCGGCTTTTCCTCATATGACCAAAACATCAAAGAAAAATATCTCATTTGGGAGTTCCTGACTTAAATATTTTTAAGTTCCATCAAAGCTACATGCTTTAATAATATTTTTGCACTTAATCCCTTTGTTAACGGGTCTGCAATCATATCTGAAGATGATAAATAACTTACATTTATTTCATTCTTTCCAATAATATCATAAATATAATGATAATCAATTTTAATATGCTTACCCTTGAAACTATAAGCTCCATTTCTAGTTGATGAAATAGCAGTCTGATGAAATATCACAAAAATTGTAACAAGTCCATCGGCTATATCCAGCTTCAAATTATTTATGCAGCATTTAATCCATATGGAATGAGTTGTAGCAATGCTACAAACAATATACTTGGCTTCCATAGTATATCGAATTACGCAACCTTATTTTTTGTTAGACCAAGAAACACATACATGTCCAAAGATGAATACAGATCTTGAGGTTGATTTTCTATCATCTGGGTCTCCTGCAAAGTCTTTATCAGAATACCCAATAACCTCTAAGTTGTCAGCTTGGAAGCCCAACTTGTAATTTTTAGTTTTCTGAATATATTTGAGTATCTTTTTTACGGCTTGCCAATAAGCCATCCCATGATTACTTTGAAATCTACTTACAAGACCATATGCATGACTCAAATCAGGTCTTGTACACAACATGACATAATTTATGCATCCTACAGCTTGAGCATATGGAATTATTTCCATTCCAGCTTTGTCATTATCATTAATAGACACATTTTCTTTGACAATTTCAACCCTTTAGAAAAGGGTGTATCTATAGACTTGCAATTTTTCATCTTAAATCTCCTTAAAATATTTTCTAAATAATTTTCTTGAGATAAACATGGAAGTCTCGAACTTCTATCTTTTATTATTTTAATGCCTAATACATATGAGGCTTTTCCTATATCTTTCATCTCAAAATGAGAACTTAGCTATGATTTGGTATAGCTAATCATGCCAATATCATTATCGGTTATCAAAATATCATCTACATACAGTGATAATATAACAAAATTGCTCCCCCTTTTTCAGACATATACACAGTGGTCTAACCTATTGGCTACATAACCAATTTCAATGATTGCATTATGAAAAGTAAAGTACCATTGCCTAGAAGACTGTTTTAGACCGTATGAATATTTCTTAAGCTTGTATAATTTGTCTTCTTGGCCTTTAATTAAATATCCTTCTGGTTGTTTCTTGTATATGTCTTCTTTTAATTATTCATTTAAAAAAGCTATTTTGACATCTATCTGAAATAATTCTAGATCGTAATATGCAACTAATATTAGAATGATCCTAATAGATGAAAATTTTGCTACAGGAGAATAAGTCTCTACATAATCTATACCATTCCTTTGGGTAAATCCTTTAGCTACCAACCTAGCTTTATATTTGTCAATGGATCCATTGGTATTAAGCTTTTTCTTTAGGACCCATTTGCAACCGATGGTTTTTCTATCTTTAGGGAGGTCAACTAACTCCCAAACTTGATTTCTTTTAATAAAATCAAGTTCATCATTCATGGCTTGAGTCCACTCAACTAAGTCGTGTGAGCTAATAGCTTCACTGTAGATTTGAGGTTCATCTATTGAATCTTCACTCATTGAAGAATAATTATCTTCATTTGTAAATATATAAAATTTTTCTAAAGTCATAGGTGAGGCTTTAGTTCTTTTAGGCATATCTGGTATACTTGATTCAATTGAATCATCATCGTTAAATGTAGAGGGACTCCGAGAAACAGGGTTTTCACTTATCTTTGTCAATTTCATGTAAGTCAACATGCTTATTTAAAATATTTTCACCATCTATATTTTCTAAGAAATGAGCATCACAACCCTCTATTAATGATCTAGTATCATGGTTACAAAATCTATACCTTTAAAATTTTTTGAATAGCCTATAAAAGAGCATTTTATAGTTTTACTTTGTAATTTATCTCTATTTTGTGATGGTGTAAGCACATGTGCCCAAGAACCTCAAACTTTAAAGATAATAAGGTCAGGTTTCTTATCTGTCCATAATTCATATGTGGTCAAGTTTATAGATTTAGTTGGGACACGATTAATAATATATATTATAGTGTTGAAAGCCTCACCCCAAAAATGAGGTGATAAATTTGAATGGCTCATCATGGACCTAGCCATGTCCATTAGAGTTCTATTTCTCATTAGAGCTACATCATTTTGTTGTGGTGTATGTGGCATGATTGTTTGGTGAATTATATCATGCTCCTTACAAAATTCGATAAATAAGGCGGAGTAATATTCACCTCTCATATTTGTTCGAAGAATTTTAATATGTCTACCTAACTGATTTTTTACCTCAGCTTTATGTTATTTAAATGTTTCTAATGCATCGGATTTTTTACTAATTAGGTATACATATCTATAACGTGAAAAATCATCTATAAATGTTATGAAATATTTCATATCTCTATGTGTTTTTATATTTAGTGGGTCACATATATCAGAGTGAACAATACTAAATAGTTCACTAGACCTTTTCCCTTTAAAGAAAGGCTTCTTAGTTAATTTATTAGAAATACATGGCTCATATGTTTTGAACACAATTTTTCCTAAATTGGGGAGTAAGTCTCTTTTAACCATATGATTCATTTTATCTTTATTGATATGTCTTAATCTTAAGTGCCATAAATATGAATAATCCATACAAGTAAAAGCATCAAAAGAGGCATCAGAATAACCAGAAAAAGATGAACTTTCATTAACATTCAGTCGGTACAAATTATCAACTTTAGTACCATACACCAATGCTTTAGAATGATTCCCAATGGTGACCTGACCAGACTTGAATCTTATCTCATAACCCTTGTCGTCTAGCCTAGGGACAGAAATCAAATTGCGTCTCATATTGGGCGCATACAATGCATCAGTCAATAAGAGATTTGTTCGTCCTGGTAAACACAGCTTGAAAGTATCGACACCTAGTACATCGCAGTAGGTGTCATTTTCCATGTAAATTAACTGGTTAATGGCTGCAATCTCCTTCAATTCTGTGAATCCGTCTTTGGTCCTCGAGACATGTCGAGTGGAGGCTGAGTCGACCCACCAATTTCTCAGGTTATGGTTGGTAACTGTTGATTCTAGAACTACGCAGATCAAGTCCTTTCTTTTTTTTTCTATTATTTCGAACAAGGTTGTTATTTTGGTTCCTATTTTTATTTTTCAGCTTTGGACAATTAAACTTGATGTGCCCAATTTCCTTACAATAAAAACATGTTTTCTCAACGTTATTTTTTTTATTTTTAAAATTTCTCCCCTTTCCCTTATACCTATCATTTTTCTGATTATTGAAAGGTTTCTTGGGGATATGACAAGATGAACTTTGGGCAAAGTGGACCTCATTTGACTTTTTCCTCATTCTTCTATCAGCTTCAATACTGAGATGCATGGGAATATTTAACATGGTTATCCCTTGTGCAGAATGATTCAATACAATTATAACAGACTTCCAAGATGGAGGGAGACTATTAAGGACAATCAACACATGCATGCGATCGAGGGCTGGATTCCCGACTGCAACAAGGTCCTTTACTAGCACTGTCATTTTATTGACATGCTCAGTCACTGAGTTTGATTCTTTCATTCTACAAGAATTGTATTTCTCTAACAACAATTGCACATGGGTCTCAAAAGTGGTCTCATAAGTTTAGGTTGCTCTTGAACAGGAGGGATATCAGCTTGTGGAGGAACACCAGTGGACAGCTATTGGGGAGTCTCCACAGGAGCAGGTTGAGAATTCTCTGAAGGAAGCTCCTCAGACTTATGCACCTCTGAGCCATGTTTTGCAAATGAAGCACAAGATTGTCAACCATATAGAAAATCAACAACTTCTACAAGGAAAGTAAGGCTCATTTCGATGAGCTCCTAAATTGGTATCAGAACATGTCAAAAGAAATCTTTATAAGACAAACATATAAATCTGTAAAAAAATTGAAGTAGAAAAACAGGCTATATAACACAATTACAAACTGCATATGTACACAAACATATAAATGCGCATATGGATGTGCATATATACGTAAGCATGTTTGTGTATCATGATTTGAAGACAGAGGAAAACACCTGAGTGAACTCGACACAGGCCGGTCCTATATAAACTGTAGGACATGTATGTTTGTATATACAGAAAAATCTCCAGGACACTTTAGCAGACCCACAAGGACTTGTAAGCCTCACAAGTGTATACAATTTTTTCTAGGGTTTTCTTTTTCCTTTTTTATGAATAACAGTAATTAAGAGAGTGATAATTGACCCACAATTATATTCTAGGCAAAAGAATATTCCAAAATTCGTTGTTATGATCTATGACCACCAGAGATGATTTCTGGGCACTATCTTTCACCAAAAGATTCAGTAACAGCATTGCTTTTCTCTCACAATGAATGATGGAAATAAACCATGAGTTCATGATGCTGAAATAATCTTCAAAACAAAAGTTGTGTGCTGCCATGGGTGCTCTGTGCTCTGCTCTTTTCCTTTCCCATGTAATTTTGTTGGCTGAGTCTCCTTCAATTTGGATCTCCATCCAGTTTGGAAGCACCCATGACACATGTCAACCTTGTAGGTTAGACTCACACCACCGCCTCATTGAAGACATGCACTCCTATACGCCCCAAGCAAGACTTGATGATTCTAAGAAAATCTCAATACACACCACCCACTCCAGCTGGGAGAGATGACCCTTTGTGCTCCCACCGGAATCAAGTTCACTAGCTCCTTCTGGATGAATCCATCTTGAAAATTGTTAATCCCTCTTGCGATAAATCTTTGAGAAATCATTCAAATTTTGATATAACTCTGTACATGAATATCCTCAGAACTCCTTTCCAACAAAAGCCTTAGATATGAGTGTGGCTTTACACGATCTTTCAGCATGATGCTTATCTTTGAAGAAGATTCTGTTCTGTTCAAACCATATTGTCCCCAGCATGGCTGGAATACACAATTTCCATGGGGTGAATCCTAGCTTCAGCAAAAGAGGATTAAACCACTCTTTAATCAATAGCTCAATTGAATCTGGTATGACCATCCTGTGTCAAACAAGTGCAGCATCCAGGACCAAATAGT
>NW_006497767.1:0-118813 GCF_000471905.2 Amborella trichopoda
AAAAGAGCCCCAAAATAAAAAGAAGTTGGTGAAAATCGTCTCTTCGGCTCCGCTTCCCAGGTTCAAGTGAAATTTTGCAAAGGACACTTGGACTCATAAACAAGCTGATGCAGCACCCATCTCAACAGGCAACTTCAGCCCTCCCTCAAAAGAAGAAAAATCCCCGTTATCATAATACCAAGACTCAAAAAATATGAGCTTCAAGAAAAAGATTTTGACAGCCTGAGTCCGGCTGCATAAAGGACTCGAAAGATAGAAGACTCGCCAAGACGGCATAACAAGTCTCGTGAGGAAGAACACTATTCCTACGAGGTCACTCTAGAAACAAATACTCTAAAGGCAAGAAATTGACAAAGCGATGGGAGAACCTACCAAAGATGTCAGCTCGTCTAACCGACACGACCAGACCTTCGGAATCGGCTAATAGAACCTGCCCTCGACTGGACTCGATAGATGAGACCCATAGTGGTACTCTGAACATAAAAAACAAACCTGGTGTAGTAGCAGACAACCCCTACCAAAGGAAACCAACGAACCCAGACCAAATGGGAATGATGCCCTTCTACATGACACTCAATTGCCAGATGGGCCTGATTCTGACCGGCGAGGTCCGTACAAAATCTCCAGATTCAGAATCACAAATAGTTCACACGAGGGTGAGGACTTGGACATGATCCCTCAAAAAAGTCTCTTCTCCCCCTAAAGTCTCCACGGACGGACCCGCGAACAATGCATCCCAACGTCTGAGCAGCTTAGTCACACCATTACGTGAATCTCCTCGGTGTTCACGTGGTCCTATGGCTAGGAAGGAAAAAAATAAAAGTCGAAGGAAATTTTTTGAATGATTGTCCTTCTCGCTTCTCTTGAAGCACAACATTTGACGGGGCATGCTGTTTGAACGTATTTTTCAACACCTTGGTCCCAGTAGGAAATAAGTCAATAAAGCCTACAAAACTGTGGAAATTCCCGACAATCTTAGAATGGCCCTAGAACTAGTCGACATCTTCAGCACTTCAAAAGACCACCTGCAGAGTTTCACCGTAATCAAACATATCTAAAGAAGTGAACACTGAAACAATTTCAGCAAAATCGGTCTCTTGCACTTTGAAATGGACCTCGTAACTAGAGCTATACTTTTAGTGCATCAATTAGTTATGGGACCACTGCCATTAGATCTGTCATGGTTGAAAACCCCTATGGGTCAAGTTTCGGCTTAATCGGGCACTCCAAGAAAACGTTATGGGTTAAAGACTAAAAAAGGTTAGGCCGCACACTATTCCCGTGTGGCCTCACTACACCAAAACACCATTAACTGTGGCTGTTTTTATAGTCACGGGTAGTCACTTTCGGGGCCTATATCTCATTCATTCCAAGTCGGATTGCTCCCAAATTTGGCGAGCGTGTTCGTCTCATTAAGACGAACAATTCGATATGTAGTACGCCTCGTGACGACGCCCGAGCAAAGAAAAAAACTAAATGAAAGTCGCTGATCTGTGAAAGGAGTTGCATACCCGATCGAGCAGCCAGATAACGACGCTCGCATACCCGATCGGCACAAAATCAATTGCATTATGTGCGTGAGGTCTGAGGATATATCTGGTTCGAAACTCGCATATGATGAACAGTTGGATTTCACACATGAAGGCATCAAAGCTGCTGTAAATTTTGGCTGTCGGACTTCAAGATTCTGGCTAAAAACTAAAGACAACAAAATATTCATCTGGACATGAAATCAAGCTACGTTCGTTGCAACATGATCGTGGCGGTATGCTCAGTGTGATTCAATGAAGAAATCATGAAGAAACAACAAAAAAGAGCACACAATCGATCTGAAGTTTTAAACATTCATCCAAGATTCAAGTCTCATGATCATGCCTCAAAAACATGATTCATGGCTCAAAGTTGGTATCAAAATGATCGCCATGCTGAGCCCTAGAAGAAAACAATAATCTTTCGATCAAACGGGCATCAAAACAACCTCGGGTCAGCCACGAAAGATCACCAAGTTCTCGGGCAGCAGCAGGGATTGTTATGAAATTCAACACATTGTTAGGCAAGGGTAAAATAATCATTTTGCACCCATATTTAAATTTCTTTAAATTCAATTAAATGGTAATTATCTTCAATTTAGCTAGTTTTTTGGCATACACCCACAATTTAGCCCTATTCTATATAAACATGCATTGCTTCATTGTAAACAACACAAGGCCTTCGGTTCATTTTTGGATTTATTCAATAAAATTTCCATTCCTACTTGAGTTTGTGAGTACATCTTGGAGAGGGAGAGAGGAGAGAGAAGAAAAGGGTCGATACCCTTTGGGCAGGTAATTTTTTCTCTCCTCCTCTCTTTCTCTCTCCTCCTCACTTTCTCTCTCCTCCCCTCTTTCTCTCTCCTCTCTTATCATCTCTATCTCTATCTTTCTCCTCCTCTCTTTCTCTCTCTTCCCTCTTTCTCTCTCCTTCTCTCTTTCTCTCTCTTCTTTCTCTCTCCTCTCTTCTCATCTATATCTCCTTTCTCTCTCTTCTTTGTCTCTCTTCTTTCTCTCTCCTTTCTTCTCATCTCTCTCTCCTTCTCATCTCTATCTCTTTCTCTCTCCTTCTCTCTTTCTCTCCTTCTCTCTTTCTCTCCTTCTCTCTTCTCTTTCTTCTTTCTCTCTCCTCTCTTCTCATCTTTATCCCGCTCTCATATTTATCTCTTTCTCTCTCTTCTTCTCATATCTATCTCTATCTGTTTTCTTTTATTTCAAATGGTGACGCCCAATGCCGATTGGTTTTCTCCTTCTGTCACAACTGACGAGGATTAGCGTCGGTTGGTTTTCTCCTGTCACAACTGACGAGGCTTAATGCTGGTTGGTTTTCTCCTATCACAATTGATGAGGGTTAGCGTCGGTTGGTTTTCTCCTTCCTCTATCAGTCGATGAGCACCGGTTGGTATTCTCTCTCCTTTTGTCTGTTAGTTAGTGAGACCTAGCACCGACTGGTTTTCTCTCTCATTTCCTCCCTCTGTCAGATGGTGAGCACCAGTTGGTTTTCTCTATTCTTTTGTCTGTTAGTCAGTGAGACCTAGCACCGACTGATTTTCTCTCTCATCTCCTTCCTCTGTCAATCAACGAAACCTAACGACGATTGATTTTCTCTCTCCTTCTGTCTATTAGTTGGTGAGATCTTATGCTGACTGATTTTCTCTCTCTTCTCCTTTTGTCTATCAGTTGGCGAGACCTAGCACCGATTAGTCTATTCTCTCCTCTCCTATTAGTTGATGAGACTTAGCGTCGACTGGTTTTCTTTCTCTTCCACTGTCAGTCGGTGAGACCTAGCGCCAACTGGTTTTCTCTCTCTTCTTCTTTCAGTCGGTGAGACCTAACGTCAACTGGTTTTCTCTCCCTTCCCCTGTTAGTCTGTGAGACCTAGCACCGACTGGGTTCTCTCTCTTCCTCTATCAGTCGATGAGACCTAGCACCGACTAGTTTTCTCTCTCTTCTTATGTCAGTCAGCGAGACCTAACGCTGACTAGTTCTCTCTCTTCCTCTGTCAGTCGGTGAGACCTAGCGCTTACTAGTTCTCTCTCTTCCTCTGTTAGTCAGTGAGACCTAGTGCCAACTAGTTTTCTCTCTCTTCTCCTGTCAATAGGTGAAGCCTAGCATCGACTGGTTCTCTCTCTTCCTTGTAAACACAATCGGCAGTGCTTAACCACGACTGCACCTTCGTTCCCTCTCTCTCCTTTATTCTCTCATCTTTCATACTCTTTTCTTCCTTCCTTCTCCCTCCTTCTTTCTTTCCCTTCTTCTCTTCTTGTTCTCTCCTCATAGCCTTAATTCTGTTACTCTTTCATTTGACTAAGAGGGATTGAGATTAACCTCTCATGCTAGATCTGTCGTCTAGCTGTAATGTTGTCGTGCTAGGGTTACTTGGCCGGCGTTATTACCACGACAAACTGACCATCGTACTTAGCTAGTCAGTATTGGTAACAACGTCTAATAGTAATCCTGTGAGCCGGTCTTAGTTACTGAACCCGCTTTACTACCACGTCAGGCCAATTATCCATCAGCCTAATCATCGCTCTGGTCCTCTCGCTTAGTCGAATTCTTCTCTCCCCCGTCTTTCTTCTCTTCTTCTTTTGAATGCGCATACTTGTGTACATTCATCAAAGAGGAAAAGGGTGAGGTCTGACCCACCTGTTTCATAACCTTTGCCATATATGTGTGTGATTGTAGAAAAGCATAAAACAAGAAGAATACAAGCCAAGGGAGGTGATTCCAAACCAGTTTTATTACTGGGGGGCTTTCTTCAAGATCTAAGAGGGTGCCCACGCAAGTCAGCCCGAGTAGGTCTCAAACCCACTTTTAAATTCCTGTCTCACTAGTTGGTAACACCTGCCCCCATCTTCGAATGGGGTTCCCGAGAGAGCGATCTCAAAAACGTCCCGGATCTTCCATCGAAACTCGAGACGCTACTGCTCCGATCCCCAAAAGATCTAGAGGAAGAGATCGAGGCACCTAACCATTGACATGCGAGGTATTCGACTCACGATATTGGGCATGGAGAAGGTCTAGAGATGTAGACATTAGTGCTGGTCATTGGATAGGTAGTACGTGCAGCATATTCATGAATGAAGCCTTTCATTGGATGTGAATTAAGCTACATGAAGATAAAGCGTACTTTATCTTGGCCTTGCTGCCTGATGATGATGAATAAAAGGATTTGGGATAAGAAATATGTGGTCGATTTCCAGGTAATTCTTGGAATTGTTGAGTTGGTGTTTGCGAATGTGAAAGTGTATTGTTTTGTGAGATCATGGTTATAGTCAAATCTGAAGACCTCCTTGTGTTTTCCTTCAAAAGGAGAAGGGTTTGCAAGTTCAAGACAGACATTGATAGTCGTGGAGTCCTCCCTTATAAGCCCACTTTGCTTCCATGTAAGAGAATTGCTTGGTGAATTTACTTGGAGATTATTCTTTATGTGTGTTTACTATTTTCCTTCAAATTGTGATTTTGCTTTGTTTATTTAATACATATATAAAAGAAGTGTAAAATATTACATTTAATCCTTTAAAACATTTCGATGTTCGATACAAGATGTTGCACGAAGAAGATTATAAGATCCTTCATATTCATAGTTTTTTTCTGAAACTAGTATGTATAAGATACACAAACACTGTTTTATTGGATAACTAAAACACTCTCTTTGGTTGTAGAATTGAGGTGCACCTTAAAATATTATTAGAAAATGATGTTTTGATGTCGGAAAACCGTCTAATTGATCATCGAGATATATGAAAATGAAAATGAAAAAAAAACAAAGATGTCGAGTCCCTGACATGGTGCACTTGCCACATATTATTTGGACCATCCATTTTTAAGATTTCCATGTCTTATGGATCTACTTGATTGGAAGCATTCTTGGAGTTTAAAATTTTGTAATTAGATATGCAAATGGATGTTCAAGCCCTCCTAAGAATTCTTTATACCAAAATTTTGCATTATGATAAAAATTTAGAGGTGCACATTACTTTGTTTAAGGTTGCAACCTTATCCAAACCGCATCCTTTCGCAATTATTTTTTCCAATACTTGTGCATACATGAGTCACAAGCATCTCTCTTTCTTTGACATTGGTACATGACTTATATTTCCACTTTCGGAGCCCAGATATGCATCGAGAAATGAATGCAAACTACCTATCACATGTTCTTCATATAAAAAACTATTGTCAAGTCTTTCTAAAAGAACAGGCACAGATATTCAAACAATTTGGCGTAGATCAATGTTAGGCATAGAAACCAGGACTCATTTCTTTCATTATATACGTTTCTTTTCTGTTTTGGGGCCCGTGTCTTTAATGTAATTTATGATGCCGTAAAATGAAACAACATGACATTAATTGAGTTGCACAAAATGGTAGAATTGATTCAAAACACATTTAAAATAACAATTATTCTAACTCGTGATCATGCGTCATTTAATGAGGTTTTTTAAATTATATCAGAGGGAATGGTTGAGATGTTAAATGGTTCATGTCACATGAGCTTTGTGATAAATTTATCTTCGTAATGTTTTCTGGGAGTCTTATTTGTTGACTGAGCTACCTGTTAAGGTTTGGCAGTGTGGGCAACCAATTTGATTTGATTAGATTCCTGCGAGACTAAAACCCTAAAGCGATTCCCTAACTTCTCTTGCCTCAAGCCAAAATCCATATTTTTCCTAGGTGAATACCCTAATTCCCCTAAAAACCCTACTATGAACCACATGGATAGAATATTTCAAAGGCGATCATAATTCCACTTCTCATGCTCCATGCACTATGCAGCAACTTCTTGAAAATACCATAGAAGATATACCATTAGGAAACCCTAATCGATTAAATTTTCAGATCCCTTGACTAGTGAAATCTTCCTAATTTTCCTAAATCTACATATGCTTTCTCACTGACCAGAAGTGTCTATAAACTGCATCAGTCATTTTTGCAGGCATTATCCACCTCAATGGATCTTCTGGGTTGGTGTTGAAAGCCTATAAATATTTCACATAAATATGCAGCCTTGATGATTGTGTTTTTACCAAAAAAATACAGAAAAACCAGCAATTCCCAAAAAACAAATCAAATTGATCCGTTGCAGATCACAAATATAGCTAGGCAGAGAAAGATAAGTACATTGGACAACGAACTAGCATATATGGAAGGAAAAAAATATTTGAAAGTGAAAAATATGATGCAAATGTCTGATTTTCACAGAATATTTTGCAGCATCACATTTATGAAGCTCGAGTCCGATGCAAAAGAAACCAATGCCAATTAACAATCTTCAATAAAAAACTAAAATTGGTTATAAATGCAACCCATGCAAACATTAGTAATCAAATCCCTTGGTGAATCGCTGTGCACATGTCAGGAACTGCTCCAGCAGATTCAAAGGCTAGCTTCAACAAGAAATCCGAGACGAAAAAAATCCTTGATAAACCAAGAATATTATATAGAACAAACAATTCACTTATTAAGATTAGCCACGTAAAACAACAACACGATATCGCGTTAATCAAAACATGTAACTTGAGAAGGAAATAAGGAGCATATAGTCAAAGAATCATTTACTCACATCGGCAAAACAGATTTCGGATCAATGTTAAAAAAATCCTTGACAGAATATGACAGTAATAAGGAAAGCTGTTGCGCTATTAAATTCGCAATACGTACACGAATCTTCAATTAAATATGTTATCCAAGGACAATGCATTAAAAAAAAAGAACGAAAGAAAGGACATGACTATACAGAGCAGCCCATTTTATTTATGAAGAACGGAGTATCATTTGTTAACTCTTCACTAAAAGTAAATTTTAAAGTCTAAATTTAAGATCAATTTTAATCTGCACAGGAGAAAATATACTTCTAATTTTGAATAAATATGACATGTTGCTTCAGAAAGAGTTAAAGAATGATACTAAGATAGGGCTCAATCCCTTGGGGTAGTAATGTCTTCATTTGTAATTTGTAATACAGTTATACAATGTCGTCATTGTTGTATCGTGACAGTTATGGAATAGTTATATTATTAACAGTTATGCAGTAGTTATATTATTAGCAGTTACGCAATAGTTATATTATTTTAGTGACTAATAAAAATATAATTGTATAATTTATAGTATATTAATATAATATTACAATTTTAATATTATATCATTGAAAAGTGTACATCATTATATATAATATAATTATTATATCAATATAAAATAAAATTATGATTTTAATTAATTATAATAATATCATTTATATTATAATTAAAGGTCATGTGTTTTACATCCTCTCTAAAGATAGGATCCCTTTTATTCTTCAGATATATGTCCACCCCTTAACTATGGCTTAATAATATAGCATATATTTAAATATAGATATAGATATAGGTAAAATATTTTAAAAACAATTTGGTGCTCTAATATACTAATTAAAAATGAAAGCATAAAAATTATGATAAAAAAAATAGAATTATACTAGTGTGATAAATGGATGGGTTTCTTTGAGTTGTGTTTGGTAAGTCAGTGCGGGAGAAGGCCCCCTACCCAAATTTTTTCATTAATAGGAAAAAGAAAGATACATTATTTCACAACCCTATAATAGGGCAATTGTGCCAAATCATGTAATAATAGAAGAGAAAGAAAGTACGGCGGACGACAACGCCAAATTATTGCACCTGCATAAGCAGATGCTGCTTAGCGAAAGCACCAGCTACCATATTCGTCTCGCAAAAAACCTGAGTAATAGTCCACATATGTACCGAGAGCCTTGAACGACAATTGTCAACTATCGTTCGTAATTTCCAAGGGGCACTGCAATGATCCTGAATAGCATCTACTAGCAAAGATGAATCACTTTCTATCTGTATCGAGAAGCAACTCATTTGGATAACTAAGAGAATACCTTCCTCAAGAGCCTGAAATTCTGTATAATTATTAGACGCAACTCCAAAGTGTTTAGCGAATGTTGTCACAAATCCGCCATTGCTATCTCTTATAACCCCACCCCTTCTTGCGAAACCATGATTATGCAATGACGCACCATTAATATTTAGCTTATAACACTGAACCTCAGTAAATGACCATGTGACCATGTAACTGGGACTGAGGATTTTGACTTCTACTAGCGCCAGTTGATTTTTAAGTTTTCAATAACCGCCTTTTCTGACAAATGGAATGCCCATTTTTTAACATATGCTAGAGCCTTGACATATGTAGTAATACATATTACAACCTGCTCCCTCCTTAGAGTATTAGATCGAACTGCTCCTCCCACAGATACCAGATTGTTGTGAAAAAAAATCCATCCAGATGTCTAGTAACCACTTTGATTTGAATTTGAAGGCTAACCACCAGCAAAGAATATCCAGAATCGTAGTACCAGGCACAAATCTCTTGTGACATCGCCAAGCTAGCGAAAAAGGACAGTGAAACAAAAGTTGAAATAGATTGTCCTCATTGTTTCTACAAAAAGGGAAAATAGTAGCCATGTGTCTACCTCACTGCTGAAATATAGATGAATTCGATAACCAATTATGCATAGCTAACCATGAAAACCACTTAGCCCGAGGGTGACATCTTGAAGACCAAAGAGCACAAAATAAGGATTGAGATGAGCTTTTATACCGAATGAACTTTCATGCTAATTTGATTGAGAAAGTTTCATTGGCAGAATGAGTCCATACCAATGAATTATCCTTAGACAGTAAGGGAAGAGTATATCACTCCACATCACCCCATATTGTATGCAGTAAAGTTGAAGGATGTGAAGGCAATGTCCATGATTGTGGGTTACCATCAATAAACTCTGAGACCTTTCGCCCTTCAAGTTCCCTCAAATCCATCTGTCCATTTGCATCTAAAGAGTCCCAGATTGATTGTACTGATAGCCAATGATCCATTAAGAAGTCCACCTTCATCCCATTCCCAATAAACCACTGGACATTATCACTTAGCTGTGATAAACTGATATGAATGACCTTCTTAGCATGAGAATAACCCGTCTTAGCTATAGAATCCCAAATAGAACACAATCTGAAATACTTGTGTTTGAAGAATTGGGCAACTAAAGAAGATGGATTTGTTAAATCGTCCATGTCAGCTTCATCATACTTGCAATATTGAAGTCTGTCATTTCCCTCAACCCCAGGCCTCCCTCCTCATGAGGGAGGCAAACTGTCCTCCACTTAATAAGATGAACCCCCTTATGTTCTGTAACTCCTGCTCATAGAAAGTCCCTCTGAAGCCTCTCTATCATGTTAGAGATTTCTTTGGCAGCATAAAATATAGTATCCAGAAAATAACCAAAGTACTAAGGACTGATTTAAGCAGTTGAAGATGTCCTGTATAAGATAAACAGAAGGCTTGCCATGTACCTATCTTACCTATCACCTTTCCAACCAAGCTTTAATAATAACTATGCCGGAGATGGCCATGAAATAGAGGAAGCCCCAAAAACAGCACCAGCAAGAAACCCTCACTGAATCCCAGCTTTCTCAAGATCCGTGCTCGACTGTCATGTAGAACCCCAAAGAAGAAAACGTTGCCCAGTAGTATTCTCAAAATTAGTGATAATCGTCTTTATTGTAGAGGCAAATGCATAAGATAGCCCACAAAAAATTACGGCATTATCAGCATAAAATAAGTGGGAAACCCCATAGCCACGCCCAGAGGGGAAGGCTCTGGGTATCAATACCTGCAACATAGCCTGGTCTAATTGCCTACTAAAGAAATTCATGACCAGTAGAAATAAGTAGAGGGATAAAGGATCTCCTTGTCTCAAACCTCTTCTTCCCTTGAAAAAACATTTAGGGGAGCCATATGTCACAGCAGAAAAAAAGGGTAGTCGAAATACATAGATGAATCCATGAAATAAATAGATATGGGAAACCCAAAGCATGTAACCTCCTCACAATAAATTTTCAGGAAACTCTGTCATATGCACTACTCAGATTAATCTGCATACACATTTAGGACGAGCTGAATTCTTATAGCAAAGAGACATAATCTCATTTTCCATTAGAATATTATCTGAATGAGCCTACCCTTCAAGAAAGTAGCTTACCTAGGGTTAATGATGTCCTCAAAGACAACTCTAAGATGGTTTGAGATTATTTTACTGATTGTCTTATAAATGATATTACACAAACCAATCGATTTAAAATCCTTCATAACAAAAAGGAAATCCACCTTAGGAATCAAACATATAAAAGTAGAATTAATCTGTTTTAGAAGCTTACCTTTACCAAAGATGTCCTTGAGGGCCATGTATAGGTCTTTATTAATGATCTCTCGGGCAAATTTATAAAATTGCACTGAGAAGCCGTCCGATCCTGGAGCACTCTCACTTTTCAAGTCTCAAATAGTGGCTTTAATTTCCTCCATAGTGACTGCTGCAACCAATTTCATCGTCTGATCCAAAGATAATGAACATGGAGGTAGAAACGTATCCGCCTGAATAGTTTCAATATCACAATCTTGAGCAAGCAAGTTCTCGAAAAAATTGATTATATGTCTATCAATATCATCTTCAGAAATTAGTAAATCCCCATTCTGATCTTTCAGCGATATGATCCTGTCATTTCTTCTTCGAATGACTGTGGAGAGATGGAAGAACTTAGTATTGGAGTCACCGTCATTAAGCCAATCTTGTCTAGATTTTTGTCTCCACAGTCTCTCCTCAAGTCCAAAAAACATTTGAAGCCTCTAGGTACTCTCCTGCTCTTCTAACATTAATGCTTCATTAGAGGGATCTGAAGTTAAGCTATCATATAAAGAAGATAATTGGAGTCTGACCACAACAATGGATTCACTAACATGACCGAAGACCTCCCTATTCCATGTACACAAATCAGCCCTCAATCTTTTTTTTTAGTCACAAACCTGTACATGGCCATGCCCCAACTCTATCTTGCCAAGACGTAGAGACTATATCCATAAAGCCAGATTGCTTTTCCCACATCGAGAAATATTTCAATGGTTTTTGACCGACCGGTCCCTCATTAGTAACTATTACCATTATCGGGCAATGATTAGAATTGGCTTTCGGAAGAAGCTTCACCTTGAATTCTGAAAAATCCAAAACCCAATCAATGGTTGCCATTTCGCGATCTAATCTACTTCTTATACACCTCCTGTTGATCTGACTATTAGACCAAGAAAGCCACCCCCCAATAACTCCCAGGTCAGAAGTTTCTTTGAGTTTGCCAACTCATACTATACATATGTGGGGCCCCATTAAGGCATCTTAAAAATGGATTTTTAATCTAATATTTTGAGAATGCATGATATAGGTTAAGATGATCACGAGCATGAAAAAACAATTGACATTTAAAATGTGATTTTTTAGAAAAAAAATAAAAAATCTACCCCATATAAGCCTTATGAGTTTTTTACAACGTCCATCTTAAAGATGGATGTCGGTGAGTTAGTAAGCTCTTGCAACGGCTGACTCATGAAGGACTTTTCATTGAGAAATTGTTTAGAAGTTATATTAGCAAACTAAAAATTAGGCACATATAATGTTCAAAATCATGAATCCATATACTTAATATTCTAAAGTCCTAAAAATTCTTAAAAAACAAAGAAGCTATTTTTCTTTCTCGTGTAGCCAAGACAATATGATTATTTATAAACGTAGCCAAGACAACATAATTATTATAAAATATTTTAAAATTATAAAAACTATTAGAATTATTAACTATTATAAGTATGCTTAGAATTAAGTATGCTTAGAATTAAGTGGATTGTAATCATACTATTAGTCACTATATTAATTATAATTATCACATCATTTACTATTAATCATAATTATATTAGTTATAATATCGATTAATGATATTATTATAATCATACTATCTTATTCTAGTATCATGAGTGTTATCACTTTCTAAAGATCTTCTAATTTCTTGAAGGGAAAGCAGTCTACGTGATCCCACTTCTCAACCTTTTGATCCGAATGCACGGCTAGGATTATTCATCTCACAAAGCAATGCCAATACACTATTTAAGTTTTAATTTTTCTATAGACTTTTTTCACTAAAATTTGGAGGGTCCCATATTCTTATTGGGGTGTCCTTAGCAAAAATAATAAAAATAAAAATTAGTTCTCGTGAAAATAGATGACAAAAATACCTGCAAAGCTTTAGGGATATTCTAATACTTTTTTAATGTAAAAATATTTATTGTTATTATTCTTATGATGTGCAGTCCTATCAGATATATGCATGTCCCAAATATTTTGCTGCAAACTGATTTATAGAATAAAAATTAAAATAAAAACACTATGAGTTGTTACTCTGGAGCCACCTTATGAAAGTGTGACTCAAGTCATCTCAACTATTTACTCTGATCCAACGGCCGAGAGCACTGATCACATACTTTACATGTGGGTGGGGGTAACACGTAAAGCTTTCCTTTCTTAAAAACCCAAAAAATTGGAATGAGAATCCAAAGACGTAAAGAGATCTTTATAAAAAACATGGGAACCAAAAAATTGGAAGATTTATATTAGAGATCTTCATAAAAATCTTAGGGACCAATAAAATTGGAATATTTATATAGAGATATTCATAAATATCTTAGGAACCCATAAAATTGGAAGATTTATATGTAAAGCTCATCTAGGAAACAATACATCAATATACATACTTTCTATTTTTAAAAACGTCTCTTTAGGGAAACTAAAAATTAGTCCTAAACACAATTTAAGTCATAAATCTTCATACTCACTATTATAAAATCTTGAAAGCTTTTTAGAAAAATAAATGAAACAAATTTTCTTTCTGGTAGCCAAGACAACGAAGTTATTTATAAAATATTTAAAAATCGTAATAAAAAATTGTTATACTTTATTAATTATCAATAAATATTCTTAGAATTATATGAATTTTGAATATCATTATTAGTTACTCTAAATAATTATACTTACATATTATTTGATTAGGAAAACTCTTAAAAACGCCAATAAGCGATTTTGAACAGTGTTTCGTCCCGCTATGGACATGCTATGGCCGTGGAAGTTTATTGAAAGGAGTCGCAACGGACAGCACGTAATCTGTGGTGGTTTCTATGTGTTTTTTTACCCCAACAGGCCTATTATGTCGGTTGCGGTCTTTTAATCCACGCTGTCCAAAAAAATCGGATGGCGCCGAGCCTATGGACGAAGACATTTTTCATTTTCACCCATAAACGTTGTGTAGTGACTTCCTATTGACTATTAGTAATAGTTATTTTGTTATCACAATTAATAATTATGAAAGTTATTACTATGAAAGTTATTATTTACTAATGATATTGTTATAATCATAATATTTTATTATACTATCCGGAGTGCAACCTCTTTCTAAATATCAATATTCAACGTGTGTGTTACTATTTAGTTGGTAATAGCACTCTGGTTTTCTTGTGATTCAATTCACGGGTCAGTTTAGTGTCATATAATCAATTGTGATGAAATTCTATTCTTCTTTCATACGAGGAAGCTAGTGGTGGATAGTCAATTTGATAATCTCTCCGCATGCATCATATTTTAAAATTTTTGCTGTATTGAACATGCTCCAAAACACCATGAATTTACTCTACACGTTCAATCTGTTGGACAGCGAGATCTATAATTTTAGTTGATTCAAATTGTGATTTTATTTTGTTGTAAATCCATATATAAAAGAAGGGTAAAATCTTACATTTAGGGCGTGTTTGATAACATGAAGTTGCTTCCTGGAAGCTAGAACTTACCTATTACTGTTCATCTTCTGTGTTTGATAAAAAACAATAAGGTAAGTAAGGAACTTACTTATTACTGTTCATCTTCCAAGCTTTATGAGTAAAAAAAGTTCCAACCAAAAGGTCGGAACATGAAAAGGGAAGCCCGTGAATTCTGCTCGCATGAAGCCTTGAAGCCTGCTCGCATCTAATAAAGCCTGCTCATGTGAAGACAAAAGCTGTTATCTTTGTCTTCCTGACTGCTCACTTCTCAGTCACACGAGTAGAGAAAAGCTCTCTTCTCTGTCTCTCTTCTCTGCTCTCTTCTATGTCTCTCTCTACTCTCTTCTCTTGTGAAGACCGCTGAAAAAAGCTCTCTTCTCTGTCTCTCTCTTTGATATAAAGCAAGCATTGCAGTCATTTGGAGGTGCACTTTTGTTCAAGCAAGCAGCTGCTGTCCTATAAAGCAAAGCTCTCACCGCTACTGCCCTCTGTTATCTGTTAAACTCATGCTCACTCCTCAAACCCTAGGTTGAGGAAGAGAAAGGGATTCACTTGTAGCAATGCCCAATCGCCATCCTCACAGAGCGGGAACCCCAAATCAGTCATTTTTTTTCTTCTTTCTTCCATTTATTATGATGATAAACCTCAAATGACTGTAGTAATTTTTTTTTTTTTTTTGCTGTGATTTTTACCCATAATCCTCAAATCAGTAAGTTAATTTTTTTTTTTGGCTTGTATGTTGGCTCATAAACTCCAAATCACTGAGTTTTTATTTTTATTTTGTTATTATGTTTTCTGATAATCCTGAAATAGAGAAGTTAACTCATTGATAAACCCCAAATTAGTGAGTTCAATTTTCTCTTCGTTGCTAGTTTGGCTGATAAACCCCAAATCAATGAGTTATTTGTTTTTTTGCTACTATTTTTTCTCATGAATCCTAAATCAGTGAGTTAACTCACTAATAAAATCCAAATCAGTGAGTTAATATTTTTTTTGCTATTATTTTGGCTTATAAACCCCAATTCAATAAGTTTTTTTTTTTTTAGTTGCTATTTTTTCTGTTAATCCCAAAATAGAGAAGTTAAGTCACTGATAAGCCCCAAATCAATTAGTTATTTGTTTTTTTTGCTTCTTTTTTTATGCTTTTTTGCTGATAAACCATAAATCAGTGAGTTAACTCTCTGATAAACCCCTAATCAACGTGTTAATTTTTTTTTGCTGATAAACCATAAATCAGTGAGTTAACTCTCTGATAAACCCCTAATCAACGAGTTAATTTTTTTTTTTTGCTATCTACTTTTAATTATTCATGGATGTGGTTAGATTTTGCTCTGTTTTCTAATTTTCTACTGGTTATTTCTATCATATTGCCACTATCATATTACCACTATCATATTACCACTATGTTTGGGTTATGTTTTTGCATTTCAGCACCTCAAATGTTTTTGTCTATGGATTGTTCGTATATAAACCAGTTGTTTACTTCTCAACTATTGTAAGTTGAAACACTTCTTGTTGTAGTGAGCATTCACAACATGCTTTGTGTTCTACGATTAATTTGTTTAGTTCTCAAGCCTCCATGGATGCTTACTGTTGTTACCATTTATCAATACTTTTATGGGTTCAAAGTCTTGCCCAACTGATACTTTGGTTATTTTGAGCCTGAATTTGATTTGGATTTGAGCTTTGAATGATGCATATGATTTTATGAAGCTAATGTAAGTGCTACTATATGCAAGTTGTTGTCTTTTGTTAATTGGAGTAATGGGGGGCAATGTATTAGTTTCTCGTTAGATTTCTTGTGTTGAATTGATGAGGGGCAGTGTATTGGTTTCTTCTTAGGACTCTCTCTCTCTCTATCTCTCTCTCATGCCAACCCATTAATCTTACTGATTTTTTGGCCTCTCTGATTTTTTGCTCTCTCTGATTTTTTCTCTTCCCCATCAGAAATCCTCCTTGTTGACACCGAAACCAATGTTTTTTAAAAATAAAACCCCTGCCTCGGCATCCTCTGCCTTCCCCAACCTTAGCAAAAAAGACCCATATCTCCTCATTTTTCTCTTATTCTCTCCCTCTTCCCTACCAAGAACCAAGTTTGGTATATAAACCCTCATACCACTTTCCCCAAATGGAAAATCATAAGGGCAAACCATCACATTAGGCTCAAAATCCTTAGCTAGGTGATGCACATAGTGACCTCTAGCTAGTGGATTTTACCTCTCTAAATCTCATCAAATTTCTGGCCACTAAACTCTAATGGCTTGCTTAGAATCCTCCAAAACCAATCAGAATTTCCACTGGATTCTGGAGAGTTCTGTCCAATTCTGGCAGAGGCAAAACCATCCCAAATATCCCTAGCCTCGCCACCTGGGCCCCATGGTTGGGCATCAATGACTGTACCATCATAGCGTGAGATTAAGTATGGATTATTTTCATCAATTAGTGGGTATCCATGGATATAACGGTAAAAACCAGGGGAATATATGATGCATGGGTAAAAGGCCACAACTGAACCAACCTCCACCTAACCCTTCATAAAAACGCCAGTTCTTGCTTCTTCGTGGTGAATTCCCGAGGTTTTAGCTCGAGAGTGTAACCGATCTTTTCCTTGAGGAGTTCTGAGACATCCTGTGTCTGTAGCCAATGGAGATGATTTTTGAGTTTGTTTAGTTTTACTTAGCTTCAATTATGTTGCTACCATGCTTCTTTTGCTACCTTTCTTTTTTTTAATAAATAATGTCTATGATATGCAGTTATGATGTGGGTTTGTTTATATCGTTTTATGCAAACAAGAAATGCATGAATTACCAACATTTTCATTTTCTTATTAGTTATAATTATTTTGTATTTGGGTTTTTTAAGTACTTGCTCTGTGATATAGTGATAATCTTGCTTCTTTTTTCTTCAAACCATTTGGAAATAAACATCTTCACCTAACACAATTAAAATATTGAATGACACTAATACTTGGGTTTTTTCTTTTATGTGGATATCTTCTTCCTTTACATAATGGGTGGTTAGATGTCTCGATCTCGCCCTCTGGTCGGGATAACCTAGTGGCATGGCTCCGGGTTCGATATGGACCCGAGAACTGAGATCGCTCTCTCGTGAACCGCATAAGGAAGACGCAAGTAGGAATATCAACCAGTGAGAGAGGAATAAGGGTCGTGAGGAGGGACTTACCTCACGTGGGTTCATGATACCCTCGTGCTAACTCGCATGG
The DNA here is from genome assembly GCF_000471905.2 of Amborella trichopoda. The sequence continues at coordinate 17,434 of NW_006497767.1, forward strand.
ACGCCCTCTTAGATCACCTAGAATGCCCCCTGGCCTGTGGCCTGGTTCGGAATCATCTCCCTTAGCTTATTTCTTCCTCCCTGCAAACACACACACACATTAGAATACAAACAAGTGGTCTGAGGACCCCACCTTGTCATAGGGTGAGCGCACATGTGCGTGTGTACTCGAAGAAAACTGGAAGCATTATTATAGTGACATGATGGCGTTCGTATCAATTCGACAGCTTTACGACGTCTCCTTGATAAGGGACTCTTAGTACATATTTTACAGTAAAGAAAGAAAGAAAAGGGTGAGATAGAGAGAGTGAAAGAAAAAGGAAAAGAGAGAAGAAAAGAAGAAAGAAAGAAGAGTTTGAAGGCTGGTATGTTTTCACCCAGTACTCCAAAGAATTAAAGAAAGAAGAAATTGAAGGCTGGTCTGCTTTTCATGGAGTACTCCAAAAGTAATGTGTATATTGGAAAAGAAAAGAAAAGGAAGAAAAATAATGAAGGCTAGTATGTCATTCAACTAGTCCTCCAAATAAAATGTATATTTTAAAGGGAAAAGAGAGACAAATGCTGGTTTGGCTTTCACCCAACACTTCAAAGATAAAAGAGAGAAAAGAGGAACGAAGGCTGGTTTGTTTTTCAACCCGATCCTTCAGAGTAAGCATGATCAAAGAGAAAATAAAGAAAGAGATGGCTAGTCTGTTTTTCACCCAAATCCTTCAAATAAAAAAAATAAATAAGAAAATTAAGAGAAAAGAGCAAAGGAGAAAAGAGAGAGAAAAAGGAAGGAGGGACATAAACAACGTCTTGACGGCCATCTGTGTAGAGAGAGAAGAAAGAAAGAGAGAGAGAACACAGACGGTGGCTTATTGCCATCTGTGAAGAGAGAGAAAGAAGGTGAGTGAACACAGACAGCGGCTTGCTGTCATCTATGATGAGAGAGAGAAAGAACACAGACGACAACTTGTTGCCGTATGTGAAGAAAGAAGAGAGGCAGATAACACAGACGATGACTTGCTATCATCTGTGAAGAAAGAAGAAAGGGAGAGAGAAAGCACAGACGGTGGCTTGCTGCCATCTGTGAAGAAAGAAGAGAGAGAGAGAGCACAAATGGCAGCTTGGTTGCCGTATGTGGAAAGAGAGAGGGAAGAGAAGAGGACACAGACGGTGGCTTAGCTGTCGTCTATGAAGAAAGAGAGAGAAAGTAGAGAGAGAAGAGAGAGAATATAGGGATGGCAACGAGGCCCGCTAAAAACGGGTAGGCCTATGTCACTGCCCTTATGAGGGGAGAGAGGCAGAGCGAGAATATAGAGACCACGATGAAGCTTGCCAAAAAGTGTAGGCCCACATCTCTGCCCTTGTGGAGAGAGAAAGACAGAGAGAGAAAATAAAAAGAAAAAGAGAGAGAAAGGAAAGGAGAAGAGAAAGAAGGGAAAGAAGAAGAGAAAGAAAAGGAAAGAAGAGAAGAGAGAAAAGGAAAGAGGAAGAGAGAAAAAGGAAAGAGAGATTGAAGAGAGAGAAAGAAGAGAGAGAAAGAAGAGAAAGAGAGTAGAGAGAAAGAAGAGAAGAGAGAGAAATAAGAGAGAGAAAGAAGAGAGAGAAGAAAGAGGGAGAAAGAAGAGAGAGAAAGGATAGAGTGGAGAGAGAAAGAAGAGAGAGAAAAAAGAGGAAGAAAGATGAGAGAAGAGAGAGAAAGTTACCTTTGAGGCCTAAGCGTACCTGTCAAAATTTTCTCTCTCCTCTTTCTCTCTCCAAGCCGTGACCCAAAACTTGAAGCAAAAAAGAATTTTTTATTGATCAAAAGAGGGTCCTTTACAAGTAAAGAGTACGTCTTTATATAGAAGTGGGGCCCAAACATGGGTGGATGATCAATTTTTAACCTAATTAGTGGAAATTAACAATTAAATGAATTAAAGAAATTAATAAAATAGGGACAAAATGACGATTTTTCCCCTACACTAACAATCTGTGAAATTTCTAATAAGTCCTTGTAATGGCCATGCACATCTTCCGGGATCCGTTCGAGGTCCTTCTAGTCTTCATCCGGTCAAAAGATTATTCTTTTCTTGATTGGCTCGGGAAGACGGTCGTTTTGATACCCCTTTTTGAGCCACAGATCAGCCCATGATCATAAAGTGGAAAAACATGGGAAAACGTGTCCTTATATTTACGATCAGCCCGTTTCTCAATGTTTTTCACCGGTTTTTTCATCATAGCGCATCGAGCATGATAGAGGCAGAATTTCTTAAAACTATTTTAACATCTGCACTGCCTAAAACTCGTCGGATTTCGATGAAACTTGGCAGGTGTTCTTAGGAGACCCTTAGGCACAATCTTCAACTTTCTTGGGCCATTATGAGGCTATCAAAAATTTCACTTCTGGATCAGGACTTATTGATCTACGGCTTTCGTAGTCCAAAGGCATTTTGATACCTACGGACCTAGATTGTGAACTGCTCTCTCCTTATTTGTACCGGGGATACAAGTGATGGAAAATAAACTCAAACAGTTTGGCCCACCGAATGTTGTGCTTCGAGAGAAACAAGAAGTGCAACATTCGAAAAAAAAAATTGTTCCTTCGACTTTAGTTTTCTACCTGGCCACCAGATCACACGAAAGTCAAAGGAATACTCGTGCGAAGCTGCTTTCCGAAGGGATGACCAAGGTGCTTAGATGGCTGGGGGCCTTGTTTATAGGATTGTAGACGCAGACGTGGAGACTTTCTGGGGGAGAAAAGACATTTGAGGGATGATTTTAGAGTATACACCTCATTAGACGTACAAGATGCTTTTAAAGTCTTCACCCTTATCAGACGTTTTTTGCAGCGTTGTTTGATGTTACACCAGGTTTGCTTTGACAAGCAAGGTACCTCTGTGGGCCCCATCCTGTCGAGTCCAGTTGAGGGCCTATTGTTGGCTGACTTGAATGTCTGGTCCGACTAGGAAGGGATTTTGACGAGGTGGCCTTGAAAGGGTTCTACCCTAGTTGATGTGGGCAAGTATTTACCTGATTTGAATGTTTCTTGCCTTGAGATGGATCTTGAGGGATGATTTTAACGTCTACACCTCGTTGAACATATGAGCGGCTTTTTTTGCAGCCTCACCAGGTTTGGTTGGCTTGGTTTGACAGTTTCTTGCCTATGAATAATCTTGTTTTTGGGTCCCAATATCAGGGTATTTTTCTACCGAGGATTTTTCTTGAAATGCCGGCTGAAGCCACCTATAGAGGCGAGTGCTACATCAACCCACTTATTAGTCTGAGTGCCTTGTCGGGTTTTCACTTGGACAGGGGGAAGCGGTACCATAGAGACGGTTTTCACCAACCTCCTTCTTATTAGGCTCTTTTGCCCATGACCTGACGGCCATGTCTGCCCTTTTCCCATTTTTGCTCATGGTGCCCTTTGTGTGTTTTCACCATGCCTGGGTTTTATTTTGTGGAACACTCTTACTCTTGGTTTCATGACCATGCCCATCCATCATTTTTACTCATGGCGTTACCCTTTTGGGTTGACACCAAGCCCCTTTTTTTTGTGGGGGCGAGTTTAAGGTCATGCCTCTGAGACCTGGGCAAAGCAGTTTAACATCATGCTGTCAAGTGCACTACAGCTGGACTGTGATGCAATGGACGACAGTCTGTGGAGGCCATGCGGTGAGTATAGTGGGGTGAGGGCACGAGATCGTCTGTGAATGATGGATTGTGTTTGGATGAAAGGTGATAATGGTGACCCACTAACGAATGGTAAGTATGGATGGTGGAATGACTCACCATGGTTTCGTGAGCATGGGTCCGACTCACTGGGGAATGTTGCGAGTTCTTGAATGGTTATGGAGATGGACTCGCTGGGGAGGAAATGGAGATGGTATGGATGTGTAGGTAGGCGTTTTTAAGGTCATGCCTCCTGAACCTCGGCTAAGCAGCTTAATGCCATGCGGCGAGGACGTGCACTATAATTTATGGCCATACAGCTGAACTGTTGTGCGAAGCAATTTATCATCATTCGGTCAGGACGCGCACTATAGTTTAGGGTCATATAGCTGGACTGTTGTACGAAGCAGTTTAACGTCATGCGGTCAGGACGTGCACTATAGTTTATGGTCATACAGCTGGACGGTTGTATGAAGCAGTTTAACGTCATGCAGCCAGGACGTACACGATAGTTTATGGTCATACAGCTGAACGGTTGTACGAAGCAGTTTAACGCCATGCAGCTAGGATGTACACTATAGTTTAAGGTCATACAGCTGGACCGTTGTGCAAAGCAGTTTATCATCATGCTGCTAGAAAGCATGCTACAGTTTAGGGTCATGCAACTGCACCATTGTGTAAAGTAGTTTATCGTCATGCGGTCAGGACGTGTTCTACAGTTTAGGGTCATGCAACTGGAACACTTTGCAAAGCAGATTATCGTCATGCAGCCAACACGTGTGCTGCAATTTAGGGTCATATAACTGGACCATTGTGTAAAGAATATTATCATCATTCGGCCAAGATGTGTGCTACAATTTAGGATCATGCAACTGGACCATTTGTGAGTCACCATGTTTGTGGGTTGCCAATGAAGGGTGGACTCACTGAGAGATGTCAAGTGGATGAGGCTCCATGGGAAATGAGCCTATGGATGGTGATCTGACTCACTGAGGATGAAAATGTCTAGGGCCATTTATGGATAGTAGGTTCAGACAGTGAAGGTGGGTTCTAATGAGGGATGGTAGGAAACAGTAGACTCATTGGGAATTAGGGAGTGAATGTGACTCCCTGGTGATATAGGATTAGGTCATGAATATGACTCCAATGGGGATGGAAAGGCGATGAGGGTTGAGCCTTGCCGATGTGCACACAAACATGCCGGCTAGGGAAGGGATGCGTGGTGGCTCATGCAAAAGGAGTGGGTGTAGAGGTGATAGGGTTGGTGGCAACGTGGGAACATGCACGGCAGCCTGTACGCTCACGGTGGGTTACACGAGCATGTGCAGCGGTCTGACGTTTAGGAGTTCACGGATGGCGGTTGAGGGTGAGCACGCACGGCGGCTGCTCATGGATGTGAACACTCACTGTGGCTACTTGGTGACATGAACACTTACGGCGGCTTCGAGGAGCTGTCAACCCTCACGGCAGCTAGGTGGTGCTGTGAGCACACACGGCGGCTACGTGGTGCTATGAACACTCACGAGGTTATGTGGTGCTCTAAACACTCACGGTGGCTATGTGATGCGATGAACACCCACGACGGCTTCATGGTGAAATGAACACTTACAACGGCTTAAGGCAGCTGGGGCTTTTTACTGTGGTTTGGTTCAGCTCGGCCGGGCCCATTGTCGCTTGGTTTCTTCAATGCCTCGGCTTCTCGAAAATGCCCTTGGCCATTTTTCAAAATGACACTCAAGGTCTCTTGAGCTTGGATTTCATTTTCGTTTTAGGAGGTGCAGGACAGGGAATGTCCGGTTATAAAAAGGAGGTAAAACCTTTTTTTACATTTGTACCTTAGCATCTTCACTGGGCGGCCAAAGGATTTCGGCTAAGTTCAGGCGACTGTGTGTTGTTGGTCACAATAGGAGAAGGGAAGATTTTGGTCACTGCGTTAGGAGCTCCGTTAGCGAGCACTGGTGAATGGGAACTTGGAGTGAAGGTGAGTCACATATATTCTGGTGGTGAGCAGGGGATTTTAAGGCCAAGCAAAGGGAATTTTTCGGTGGGTTGCAAGATTCCGGCAAGACTCAAGAGCTTCCTGGAGGAGTGACCGAAGGGTCACAAGCAGCTGAAAAGTTGCAGGGTAGTCGAGGGGTCACAGGTCAACTGAGGGGTTAGGCAGGCGAAGGGTCACTAGACAACGGAGGGGTCAAGGAGCCGATGGGTCACAGGGCAATCGAGGGGTCAGACAGCCGAAGGGTCACGTGAGAACATTTGGTGGGTGCGTACATTTAAATAAACACACTCATTAAGTCTTTGTGCACGGGGGCTAATTGTGCATGGCAACAAGCGTGTTCGGCAGTGGTCATCCACGACAGTGGTCGCGCACGACAATGGTCATACGCAGCGGCGAACGCTCGTCACATACCCAACAATTATCACTCTCGGCAGTGAGCTTGAATGGTGGTAATTGCACGCGGTGAATTTCGTGCTCGACAGTGAATACGCACGACAGTTTAGCATGCTCAGTAGTGAACACGCACGACAGTTTAGCACTCCGCAGCTTGGACTACCACTCAAAACGGGAAATGCTCATATACATTGGCAAGACCTTCAGAGAGCATTCTTTTGATGAAGAACTTTCTGAGGGTTGGGGATGTTGGAACTGGTAACTTTATTGATGGTAACCCAATTAGGGGGAACCCCATCTGGCTTGCAGGGTCTGTTGGAAGCCAAGTCCTCAACCGAATTGTGAACTCCATGTTGTTCTGTGGGAGGGCACTTGCTGCGAAGAGGGCATGTTCTTCATCATAGGCTAGTTCCTTGCCAGAGAAGTCTGCTTTGTGTGTCTGATATACTCGATCTAAAACCCTTCTCTGTTTTTCTAATGGTGCAGCGACACTGGAAATCAACTGCTCTCTTTTCCTTAGCTGCAAGACAATTGCTTCTCCTTTTCTCAGATGCGAGAACAATGCTGATGATCAATTGGTTCTCTTTTCCTCATATGCAAAAACAACGCTAACGATCAACTGCTTCTATTTTCCTCAGATGCAAGAACAACGCTGATGATCTTTCTCATTGCATTTTCAAAATTTTGCACTTGTAATGATAAGTTGTGTCTATAACTTGTAGCTTCTTTTAATGAAAAGTTTTGCTTGTTTGCATTGATTGTCTCCCCTTCTCTTTTAGTGTCATTACCTATGCAACTTCAACTTCTTTTGGGTGTAGTAAGCCTGCCACACTCCTTCTTCCTTTTTGAGGAAGATTTTTTAAGGTCGCACCTCCGAGACCATAGAAGTGGTGTGTTTTTAGAGTCATGCACCAAGACTTGAATGCATGTTTTGGGTCTTACCTTCGAGACCATAAGAGTGGTGTGTTTTTTGAGTCATACACCAAGACTTCAAGGCATGTTTAAGGTCTTACCTTCAAGACTGTGAGTGTGGTGTATTCTTAGAGTCATACACCAAGACTTGAAGGCATGTTTAAGGTCTTACCTTCGACACCATAAGGATCATGGGTAATAAATTCTTAGGTAACATCCGTTGATAGGGGGCATCGCATCCTTCCTGTCAGGATGAGTCAATATATAAGCTTCAATTTGGGACACCTTTTTTATTACGTAAGGGCCTTCCCACTTCAGTTCAAACTTTCCTTTACGTCTCCCATGCATGACGATCGGCCACGAGTGAATGAACAGACTTCGACTGACTTGTCAAAAGCCCTCTTCATCCTCCCCTAGTGGAGTTAAAAGTTCTGCTGAGCTTCCAGTCTCTTCTCATCAAGTTCTACGTAACTTGACCTGTTCATCATCTGTCATATCATGATGTACATCGATGCGAAGCGATGAAGTTGGATTTCAAGGGGTAGCACCCCCTCACTCCCATAAACTAAAGAATAGGGAGTAGAATCGGTGGCACTCCGAGTTGTGGTGCAATACGCCCATAATGCTTCGGCAAGCTTCTCATGCCAATTTTTCCTCGTCTTTGACACTGATTTTCTTAGAACACAGCAAAGGGTCTAGTTGAAGGCTTCGGCTAAACCATTTGCCCGAGGATGGTACATAGTAGAGTACTTCCACTCAAAGACAAATTGGTTAGCCAAGCGGTCAATGTGCTGGCTCCTGAACTGGGGTCCATTATTTGATATGATTAGGTCAGGCACATCGAATCGATAAATGATGTGATGTCGCACAAAGTTGGCTACTGATTCTCCAGGGACATGTTTGAGTGGGATTGCTTCAGCCCATTTGGAGAAGTAATTTGTGGCAGTTAAGATGAAGGTATGACCCAATGCCAAGGGAGGGTTAATGGGTCCGACAATATCCATACCCCATTATGAGAAGGGCCAAGACATCACTGTCGAATGCAAAGGCTCTGGTGGCTGGTGAATGAGGTTTGAATGTATCTAACACACTTGGCATATTTTGGCATAGGTCAACAAATCTGCGACCAATGATGGCCAGTAATACTCCAACCTGCGTATCCATTCATGGAGCTTAGGGCCAGACTGATGAAGGTCACAGATTCCGGCATGCACTTCCTTCAATACTTGCTTCGCCCCTTTTGTGTCGAGGCATCGGACGAGGATGCCATCGAAGGATCGTCAGAAGAGAGCATCCCCGTCAAGAAGAGTGTATTTGGTGGACATTCTATGTATATTGCTGCACTTAATGCAATCGTCCGATAGCCGACTGTGTTTAAGAAAGTTCATTATTGGTTCCCTCCAATCCTCAATTTTTTCAATCTCAGCACTTATTGGATCAAAGATCTCCTCTTCTTGTTTCTCGGACTTATTGCATTGGGCCTACTTTTCCTTCTTTTCAACTTCGAGAGCATCCTTAGCAGCAAGGAGTGCCCCAAATGGATAAGGAGGGCATTCTGGGAAAATAATCCTTTCATCATCCCAACCTAACTCTCTAACTAGCTCAATGTACCTCCACTCTACTACTCATATAGGCGGTTCCTTTGAGGAGATTTGAATAGTGGCACTGAGCTTGGCAAGAGCATCAACTTGGGAATTCAACCTTCTATGGATGTGCCCTAAGGAAAAATCATCGAGGTTCGCCATCAATGTTTTAGCAGTATAATGATAGGGCATGAGTCTGTCTTTCTTCACATCGCATATCCCTTTGAGCTACCATATTACCAGCTCGGAGTTGCCGAAAATGGCTAACCGCCCCAGTTTCAGATATAAGGCGACTTCGAGTCCTATTACGAGTGCTTGATATTCTGCCTCATTGTGCGAGTTGGCCTTTGCGAGGGAGAAGGATAAGGGAATGATGCCATATTGAGGGGTAAAAAACACTACACCGGCACCACCTCGTTCAAACTAAAAGGCCCCGTTGAAGTACATCTTCCAATCATATACCGATTCAACATAGAACACTTCCTCATCTGCGAGGTCGCTTAACAGGGGAGATTCTGCCAGTAGAGGGTGTGCTGCCAAGAAATCAGCTAGAGCTTGGCCTTTGACAGCTTTTTGCAGCACATACTTGATGTCGAACTCCATTGGTAATAGTGCCCATTTAGCCAAACACCCTGATAAGCGAGGGCATGTCATGATGAATTTGACGGGGCCAGCTCTTGAGATAAGTTGCAGCTCATGACCGAGCAGATAATATCAAAGCTTTTGGACTGTGAAGATCAATGTCAGACATATCTTCTCAATTGGTGGGTAATTCTTTTCAGCCCCTTGCATACTGCGGTTGAGGTAGTACAGAGCGATTTCTTTTCCCCCTTCATTGTTCTGTGTTAGGAGTGCATCAAGTGACTCATCGAGGGCGGTCACGTACAAAATGAGGGGCTTTCCTAACATGGGCATGGAGAGTACCGAGGGGCTTAACAAATAATCTTTGATGTCATTAAATGCTACCTGACATGCTCCATCCCATTTGAAAGGAGAGTCCTTCTTCAACATGTGTGTAAAAGGCTTACAACATCCTGAGAGATTGGAAATTAATCTTCGAAAGTAAGCAAGCTGCCCCTGAAGAGACTGAAGTTCATGAAGTGTTGATGGCGGCTACATTCCTTGATTTGCTTTGATCTTGACAGGCTCGATTTCCAATCCCCGGTACCTGACAATGAACCCTAGGAATTTCCCTGAACGTACTCCAAAGGCGCATTTCAAGGGGTTCATCTGAAGCTGATGAAGGCGGAGCCACTCGAACACCCATTCAAGATCTTGCATGTGAACAACCTTGCTTTTGGATTTCACCACCAAATTGTCCACGTAACATTCCAACTCCTTGTGTAGCATATCTTTGAAGATGGTGGTCATTGCTCGCTGGTACGTAGTGCCTGCATTCTTCAAACCGAATGGCATCATTGTGTAATAGAAGACCCCTTTGGGAGTTAAGAAGGCAGTGGCCTCTTCATCCTCCAATGCCATCCTTATCTGATTGTACCCAGAATACCCATTCATAAAGGAGAAGATTTGGCAATGGGCTGTAGAATCGATAAGACTTTCTGTGAACGACAATGGGAAGTCATCTTTTGGGCAAGCAGAATTCAAATCACGAAAATTATTACGGATCTGCCCATGCTTCTTTTTAACTGGCACAACATTGGAGAGCCATTTCGAGTATTTGACCTCTCGAATAAAGCCTGCTTCCTTGAGAAAAGAATGAAGATACGACGAAGGGGGAAGAACCTAGACGGCAATGGGCATCACCATTGGCATCATGAGAAGACACTGCTTCCATTGCGGGCGGTGATGGCTTCTGGTGAGGCTCACGACGATAGCACCCCCACGAGACACACGATGCAAGATGGAGAATATGAGAGAAGCCCACAAATGGCAATAGGCGTCGCTGTTGGCAACACGAGGAGGCAACACGTCCCTTGCGGACGATGACAACTCCTGATGAGGCGCACGGCAATGGGCACAGAGAAGCGCAGAAGGAGCCTACACGCGGCGATGGGTATTGCAACAACCATTTGTGGATGGCGATGAACATCACCGCCTGCAATAGTCATGTGACAGGGTGAAGTCCCTGTGGATGACAATAGGCTTCGCTACCCGCATTCGTCGCCGAGACGTCGAGGATATGTCTACGAACGACGATGAGCAGCGTCATCTACAAGCCTTGACGGGAGAAAGAGAATGAAACAGAGGGAGCAAGAAGCTCATGCATGGCGCTGCCATTGCCATGCGCAACTTGTGAGGCTACAGGAGAGGCATGCGCGGCACTGCCACTGCCGTGCATGGCCTCTGAGAGGAGCTCAGATGGAGATGAAGAAGAAGAAAGAGAGGAAGAGAGAGAAGAAAACAGAAAGAAGAGAGAGAATATCTACCTCAAACCTAAGGGTACTGATCTAAACATTTCTCCCACCTTAGTCTCTCTCTCCAAATGTGACACAACAATGAGAAGAAAGAGAAACTTTATTAATTAAAAATTCTCTTTTTGTGTATTTTGTGTGTGTGTCTATTGCCTCCTCCTTTTTGCGTACAATGATGGTATGTGGTATATATAAAATTTTCTCCCAACATAGGTGGATGATCAAAAGTAAATCTAATTGCTGAAAATTATGATTAAATTGAATTAAAATAAATTAAGAAAATAGGGTGCAAATGATAGATTTGCCCTTTCCTAACAATTTTTGGAATTTGAAAACAATTCGTGTGTTGCCCTAAAACATGCATGATTTTTCATGGAGATGGTTCTGATGCCTGGTTAAATTAAAGATGATTGTTTTCTTGTAGGGCTCGTCATGGCGATCGTTTTGATATCAACTTCGAGCCATGGATCGTGTTTTTACCATACGATCATGTGACTTGAAATTTGAATGGATCTTGGAACTTTGGATAGAGAGTGTGTTCTCTCCTTGATGTTTTTCCGTTATTTCTTTGCTGGATCACACAGAGGATGTCGTTATAATCGAGGGGCAACAAACGCAGCTCAATTCCATGCCCGAACAAAGACTTTGCAACTCTGGAATTTTAGCCGAAACCTGGAATTTTGGGGACGAAATTTGCAGTCACTTCATTGGCTTCGTGTGTAGAATCTGATCATTCATTATGTACGAGGTTAGGGTTAGCAATAGGCCGAGACCTTACGCATGCGGTGGAATTGGTCTCATGTCGATCGATCTTGCGAGCGTTTGGCCGCTCGAGCGAGGCACGATGCTGCTGAATTTTCTGCACTCTCTTCACAGATAAGCAACTTCTCTCTAGCTTTTCTTCGAGCTCGGGTGTCGTCGTGGCGCGTGCCACATATCAAAACACTTGTCTTGACAAGACGAACATGCTCACCAAATTTGAGCACGATCCGACTTGAGATGGGTGAGATATAAGCATCGACAGTCACTATTCGTGACAGTCCCTTCAATGGTGTGGAGTTGCAGGGTGGCTGCACGGGAATAGCGTGTGGCTCCTCCTGTTTCACTCTTTTGCCTATAACTTCTTCCTGGAGTGTCCGTTTAAGCTAAAATTTGACCCCTAAAGGTTTTCAACCGTGTCGGATCCAATTATGGTGGTCCCATAGAAAAATGAGATATCGAAAATGTACCTCTAGTTATAAGGTCAGTTTCAAGGTGCTAGAGGCCGATTCTGCCAGAGCTGTTTCTCAGTCTGGACTACCTTAGACATGTCGAAATGTGACAAAACATGGCAGGATACTTTTGAGCGTCCTCATGAAGACTATGACCAATTCTGGGGCTATTCTAAGACTGTCAGGCCTTTGTTGAGCGGGGGCCCCATGATGAAGAAAAATATTTTCCAACACTTATCTCTAAGTCAGTTCGCATAGAGAGCCTGTCATGCCATCAAAATGGGTCATATCAATAATCTTTAAGAACAAGAAACAACTGGGGCAATTGTAATTTTCAGACCAATGCTCGGGGCAATCAACAGAAAGGGGTAATTAGTGCAGCCGTCACCGTTAGTGATTGAAAGAAGGCTACCTCTCAAAATTTGGACCTCTCCAAAGGGGTTGGTACAACAAAGATGCAGACAACGCCTTAGGGAGGAAGGCAGCAACAGTCATATATTCAAGTACCCCCACCTGCAAACCTTAATCGAGATGACTATTGGGTCAAGCATCAAAATAAAGTCTATCCTTTCGAAAAGGAATGGGTTCCTGCACTGCTCCAACTATTTCTAAAACAGAATATGATTCAGCTGTCTAAGATCAAATTTCCTGATCAAGTTGGTCTCGATATGAATCAAAAATACTATCGAAGGATTAACCACTCAATAGAGGAATGCTACACACTTAAAGACATCATCGACTCTCTGATCTAGAAAGGTCAGATCAAGCTCGAAGAACTCAAGAAAGAATTTGGGGCAGCTGAGGCTTCTGTAACGACCCAAATTTCTTGGGCATGATGAAGTCGCTGTTGCATGGTGATAGAAGAGAAGAAGAAGAGAGAGTGTCACGCGAGAGTGTGCATGACAATAGAAGAGAAGAAGAAGAGAGAGTGTCACGTGAGTGTGCACGCAGCGATAGAAGATAAGAAGAAGAGAGAGTGCCATACGAGTGTGCGCGCGGTGATAGAAGAGAAGAAGAAGAGAGAGTGCCAAGTGAGTGTGCACGCGGCGATATAAGAGAAGAATAAGAGAGAGTGCCGTGTGAGTGTGCGCGCGACGATAGAAGAGAAGAAGAAGAGAGAATGTTGTGCAAGTGTGCATGCGGCGATAGAAGAAAGAAAGAAGAAAAGAGGACTTTATGTTATGCATGAGGCAAGACGGCCACCCGCTCACTGCATGCTGCCATGCGTGCCAATTGGCAAGCCGCATTCCATTAAAGGGCCATTTGGCAAGCGCTGAGTTTCACCTCCCCACCTTAGAAGTATAAGTCTCTTTCACTCTCTACACTTTACATTTTGGTGAGCCCAAACATTGCCTTCGTGCCATTGTTAGAAAGCTTGACAAGCTCGGTGGAGGGGACTGTGGAAGGAGGTGGGATCACCTCTGGGGACACAAAAATGTAATTAGGTCACTACCTTGCAGACCCATAAGCATTGAAGCATGAATTGAAGCATGAAGGGTGTATGAATTATGTATGAATGAAGTATGAATCTAATAATGTATGAAGTAGGAATTAGGCATGAATGATAACATGAATTTAAGCATTAGATTGGGCATGAGATGGTGTAGAAATTGTGTACAAAGAATAGGATAGCACGAAGATTATTGTGCTCTGTTTTTCCAGAAATTTAGGTTTTCTTTATATGAGTTGTTAGGTATTGTCATCATTCTTATTAAGCATGAAAATTGGTGGATTGATACCCTTGTCAATCTATTTTAAGCTAGAATTGGTTTCATGTTGTCACCTTACATAGATTGAAAGTTAGGAGATGATTTTGGGAGGTGTGTCATGGCTAGACTTTGATTTTCCAGGGAGTTTTCATGTTTTGTAATGAGATTTTGACTGAGAAAATGATATCATTTTAGCCTCAAATCACAACCATTTGAAAGATATTTGAGTCTAATTTGAGTTTAATGCTTATGTCCAGTTGAAATTCTTGCTATTGTGGAAGATTTGTTTCATTTTGAACTCATATGTCACTGTTGGCCGACTGTGAAAAATTCAAGAATTATTACTTCTATTGTGTTGAAACTTTGTCCGACCTCTTGAGGTCCAAATGGCACAAAAACACAGCCATTTGATATATGTATGAGTTTTCTATGATTTTCAAGTTTTAACCGTACTGAAATTTAGTGCAAATGAGGAGCTATGTTAAAAAATGTCTTAATCTCTCACTGGTGACAAATCTCATGGAATCTTAGAACTTTGGTCTCTGTTGTCATGAACTTTGACTGACCAAATGGAGTCCAATTACTCCGAAAGCCTAGTCATTTGAAAGTTTTGAATGTCTACAGAAAGTTGCATTTTTAAATTATTTTAAAATTCTCGATAGGTTGCAAGCTATGTCTCGAATTGTAAGCATATGTCCCTATTGGCATAATTCAGCAAGATTCAGAACGATATACTGAACCCTAAATTGATCATATAATGCTCAGTTAATGATTGGCAATCCGAATTTAGTTAAATTCCCCTCATAATTTGGATGTTATGCCTCATTCTGTATATGTCCACAATTGATAAGAACAACAATGAATTTTATAATTATATGTGAACTATGCACATGCCTTGCATCGATGTTTTGAACATAGCGTAAGCCTCTTGCAAGGTGATTGAAGTTTTCTATTATAAGACACTGGAATGGCATGATTGTGATCCTACAAATGTTGAATGCTCCTGACCTTTTTTTAAAAAGAGTAAAGTATGGATGAATGAATGTTATGCTTACTTATACATGTTATATGTGATTTCTGACAACTACGCAATAGATCCTCTATTGGTATTGGATATTCTGATTCTGTTATATGAACTCTAACATATGTGATTTCTGGCCACTATGCAATGGGTCCTCCTTTGGTAGTGCATATTCTGATTATGTTCTATGAATTATGTTATATGTGATTTCTGGCCACTATGTAATGGGTCCTCCATTGGTAGTGGATATTCTGATTCTGTTATATGAACAATGATAAATGTGATTTCTGGCCACTACACAATGGGTCCTCTATTGGTAGTAGACATTCTGATTATGTTATATGAATTCTGTTATATGTGATTTTTGGCCACACGCAATGGGTCCTCCATTGGTAGTGGATATTTTGTACCTCGACCCCTATGATAGGAGTGGAGTCGTGAGGTAAACATAAATAATAGGGTGGGTCGCACCCCCCAAATTTGTTATGGGCACTACACATTGGGTCTTCCAATGGTTGTGTAATGCCCTCTCTCTTGAAGGTGCAAGAAGAGGGCCGTGTATTGTAAGGCCTCAGCCTATCAAAACCCCAAAGCGTGCTGGGGATTGTGTGTGTGAGTGAGGACAATATGAAATGGAACCTCCATTTGGCATTGTTCTCCCATGCGAATGAGGGTAGAAGTTCCTAGTTGCAAGATTGGCTTTGCTTGATCGAGGTGACTTCTTCTTCGAGAGTAAATAATTATGTTTTGTTTTTGTCTGTATGTTTGTCTAACTGTGGTTGTGATAAGCACTAAGGTAACTTCCATTAGGAAATAGTCGATGCTCCGACATCTGAACAATACTCATTTTATGATGTTAGTGAACATATTTTGAGGAGTGACTCTACTTTATGATGCCAATATGATGTTTGATGAACTGTCATTATTTATGAGCTTGTAGGTAGGAATGCAGGGTACTCATTTACTTACTGGGCTTTTAGCTCATACATTTCTTTTCCCTTCTTTGTAGAGTGAGAGCCGATAGCTCGTGTGTGGACTGTTGGATCATGGTAGCGAACCTGTGCAGCTCCAGTTCTGCCCAGGAATCTTTCGACTGTAGGTGCCTGGTGGCTATGCCACAATGTATTGTGATGAATATTGTAATTTTGTTATTATGCTAGCAGAGCCTTGAACCTTTTGTAAAATAATTTTAGAGACTGGATCTGTATAAATGGTTTTATTTTTCTCCACTTGTGGCCCTTTGTCTGTGAGTTTATTTTGTTTCGTGGTTTGCTTTGATTCCGCATTCATTTCATGTGTTGATGCCACCCCCACCTGAGTGACGTACGTGACCTCCGATCACTATTCCACACTTTGTCGCCCTCTGGTTTGTACGGACTTGGGGTCATGCGGCAGTGTCGTGACAATTATCATATCAGAGCAGCCAGGTTAGGATTCTTAGCCTAAAATGTCGTAGAGGTGTTTCTAGAATAGTTTTGAGTAGACTAGTGATTGGGGTTCCCCTGTTGTAAGACAAAGATGCCAAGGATTCGTGCTAATAATGTGAGCTTCAGTAATGAGAATACAGAATCCCTTGGAGAATTCTTTAGGACATTGGGGCCA
Source organism: Amborella trichopoda (assembly GCF_000471905.2). Next base: position 33,871 of record NW_006497767.1, read on the forward strand.
TGACTCAGATGATGAAAGATAGCATGTCGGCCCTGATTACCCTTGCCCCGGAGTAGAGTGATGGTGGACTAATAGAAAGGTTCAGGAGACGAGCACCTCTGACATTTCTAGGACATGGGGGAGTAGAAAAAGCAGAGCGATGGGTAAGGAAAGTGGAGAAGATATTTGAAGTGTTGCATTGCAATGATGAGCAGAAGGTTAAGTTAGGGGCCTTCATGCTAGAGGGTGATGCTGAGCACTGGTGGGTTCAGTAAAACAATCTTGAGAAAGGTCAGGGACAGAAGTGACCTAGGAAAATTTCTTGGAAGCTTTCAATGAGAAGTACTTCCCTGACTCAATACAGGAAAAAACATAAGTGGAGTTTATTGAGCTGTGACAAGGGGGACTGTCCGTAGAACAGTATGCAGCCAAGTTCGCGGAATTGTCAAGATATGCGCCGCACATCATTAACACTGAGGTGCGGAAGGCTAGTAAGTTCGAAAGGGGCAAAGACCTTATCCCCTTTAGTGGATCTGACCATGAAGATAGAAACGAAAGACGAAGGGTCCCGGTTCAGGAAAAAGGGAAGGATGGGATCAGCTCCATTTAGAAGTTTGGAAAAAGGACTCGGCCACCCCCAAAGAGAACTTTCAAGGGAAATAATATTCAACGAAGCAAGAAGATCCAGAAAACCTTCTCGGGTGATGTAAGAGTAAACCAACACCCGACATGTCCATATTGTGATAAGGACAATCACTTAGCAGCCGAGTGCCGAAGAAGGACAGGAGCATGTTTCAGGTGTGGCAATCCTAACCACATGATCAAGGACTATCCGGTGAAGGTACCAGGAGACCGACCAAAGACTCAAGGTCGGGTGTTCGCCCTTACAGAATGAGTGGCTAAGGCATCCACTTCTGTGATTAGAGGTACGCTTTCTGTCTGCAATATGGAAGCTAAAGTTTTGATTGACCCTGAATCCACACACTCTTCGGTTGCCCCCTCACTTTGCATGCCACATAAATGTTAAACCTGCAGTTCTTGACTGAACATTAGCTGTAGACACACCTAGGGGGGAATCTATAGAGACTAATATTGTTTATAAGCACTATGGGGTTTTGCTTGAAGGATGTGTTCTACCTATAGACTTGATAATATTAGACATCCAAGACTTTGATGTGATTCTAGGTATGGACTGGTTGTCTACTCACTATGCGACAATGAAATGTTATGACAAAACTTTAACTTTTAGACGTCCTAAACAGCCTAAATTAAATTTTGTTGGCAGTAAGGATGTTTCCCCTATACACTTTATCTCAGCTCTTTGGGCTTCCCTTTTGTTGGCCAAAGATGTGCTGGGTATCTGGCTTATGTAGTGGAGAATCGAGATGCCCAGTCTAAGTTATATGAGATACCAGTAATGAAGGAGTATCCAAAAGTTTTTTCTAAAGAGTTAACCACTCTGCCTCCAGTTAGAGAGATAAAAATTGAAATAGAGGTGGTTTCTGACATCGCTCCCATTTCTAGAAGTGGGTCCTTAAGACTTTGTATAGATTATTGATAGCTGAACAAAGTCATGGTAAAGAATAAGTACCCCTTGCCTAGAATTAACGACCTCTTTCATCAGCTTGAAGGGGCTCAAGTGTTTTCTAAAATTGACCTTCGGTCAGGTTATCATCAACTGCGAGTCAAAGAAGAGGATGTTCTTAAGACCGCATTCAGGACCCAATATGGACATTATGAGCTCTTGGTCATGCCGTTCCGCTTAACTAATGCCCCAGCAGCCTTTATGGATTTGATGAATAGGGTGTTTAAGCCCTTTTTGAATGATTATGTTGTAGTTTTTATATATGGAATTCTGGTATATTCAAGGAATCTAAAAGAGCATGAACAACACTTGAGGATGGTCCTCCGGACCCTAAAGATAGAGAAGTTATATGCTAAGTTGGGGAAAAGCGAATTTTGGCTTTCAAGTGTGGCCTTCCTTGGGCATGTTATTTCTAAGGATGGGGTCGCAGATGACCCTTGTAAGCTTGAAGCCGTCCTGAAGTGGGAAAGACCAACAAATGTGTCTGAGGTCTGCAGTTTTCTGGGGCTGGCAGATACTTTGTTGAGGGCTTCTCAAAGATAGTGCTTCCCCTGACTAGGTTAATTCAGAAAGAGATAAAGTTTGAATGGTCAGATGATTGTGAGACAGGCTTTCAAGAGCTGAAGACGAGACTAACCTCGACCCTAATATTGACCTTACCTGAAGGGAATGAAGACTTTGTGGTCTATACTGACGCTTCCCATAAAGGGCTTGAGTGTGTTTTGATGCAGCGAGGGAAGGTTATAACATATGCCTCCAGATAACTTAAGTCGTACGAGCAAAATTACCCAACCCATGACTTGGAATTTGAGGCCGTGGTGTTTACCTTAAAGATCTGGGGACATTTCCTGTATGGGGCCCAATTTAAGATATTTACAGATCATAAAAGCCTCAAGTATTTGTTCTCTCAGAAAGAGTTAATATGAGACAAAGAAGATAGATGGATCTACTGAATAACTATGATTGTACCATCAATTACCAACCAGGCAAGGCTAATGTGGTAGCCAACGTTTTGTGTCGGAAGCCCTTACTGTCGGTGGCACACCTGACGACTTGAGAGATGAAACTGATAGAAGTTGGGGTATGAGGGTGGAGCCCCAGCTCTTTCGACAGATTCGTAAAATGAAAAGATAAGATCCCCAACTTACGAAGATTCTTAAAGATATAAATATGGGAATAAAAGAAGATTTCTCTCCTAGTGGGGACGATCTGTTAAGATTTAAAGATAGGGTTTGTGTCCCGAATATTGAGGACGTGAAGAGGGTTTTTCTAGAAGAAGCACACCACTCCGGTTATTCTGTACACCCAAGGAGTACTAAGATGTACCAGAACTTGAAGAATAATTTCTGATGGAATGACATGAAAAAGGAAGTAGCACAGTTTGTCTCTAGGTGCTTAACATGTCAGCAAGTAAAAGCCGAACATCAAAAACCAACTGGACTATTGCAACCCCTGCCCGTGCCGGAGTGGAAGTGGGGGCACTTTACCATAGATTTTGTCTCTGGTTTACCCAGGACATGTACTGGACATGATAGTATTTGGGTCATTGTGGACCGACTAACGAAGCCAGCTCATTTCTTATCGGTCCGCACAACTTATACTTTGGACAAATTAGCCCAACTATACGTTAAAGAAATTTTAAGATTACATGAAACGCCTGTCAGTATCGTGTTCAACAGGGACACTAGATTTACTTCAAGATTTTGGGATAGTTTATAATCAGCTTGGGGACAAGACTCACTTTTAGCACTGCTCTTCACCCCCTGACTAATGGGCAGTCAAAATGAACTATTCAGACTCTAGAAGACATGTTAAGAGCCATTGTGACCGATTTTAAAGGAAGCTGGGAGGATCATTTGCCTTTCATAGAATTTTCTTATAGCAACAGTTTCCAGGCTAGTATCCAAATGCCAAATTTTGAAGCCTTGTATGGAAGGAAGTGTCTGTCACCTATCTGTTGGGATGAGGTCGGTGAAAGGAGGATGTTGAGGCTCGAAGGATGTTGAGGCTTGAAATTGTTCATGATTCGGGAGAGGCTCAAAACTGCTCAGAGTCGGTAAAAGAGTTACGTCGACAATCGAAGAAGAAGCCTTGAGTTTGAGGTAGGTGATCGGGTTTTCTAGAAAGTATCACCAACTAAGGGCATTATGAGATTCAACAAGAAGGGAAAATTGAGCCCACACTTTATTGGATCATTCGAAATTCTGGAAAGAGTAGGAAGTATGGCTTATCGGCTTGCCCTATCATCTGAGTTAGCAAATATCCATGATGTGTTTCATGTGTCATTGTTGAGGAAGTATACGCTAAACCCATCCCATATTTTGAAGTATGAGCTATTGACAATCAAGGAAGACTTGACTTATATCGAGCAGCCAATTGAGATTCTAGATAAGAGGGTGCAAGTTTTGCGCAACAAAGAAATCCCCCAAGTTCGTGTTCTATGGCAATACCACTCAAAGGAAGAATCAACATAGGAATGAGAAGATGAGATCCGTAATAAGTACCCCCCATTGTTTAATTAATTGAGAAACGATTTTGGGGACAAAATATTTTTAAGGGGGGAGATGATGTAATGACCTAAATTTCTTGGGCATGATGAAGTCGATGTCGCACGACGATAAAAGAGAAGAAGAAGAGAGAGTGCCGCGCGAGTGTGTGCGCAGCGATAGAAGAGAAGAACAAGAGAGAGCGTCATGCGAGTGTGCGTGCAGCAATAAAAGAGAAGAAGAAGAAGAGTGTGCGCGAGTGTGCGCGTGACGATATAAGAGAAGAAGAAGAGAGTGTCGCGCGTGTGTACGCACGACGATAGATAAGAAGAAGAAGAGAGAGTGTCGCATGAGTGTGCGCGAGACAATAGAAGTGAAGAAGAAGAAAGAGCGTCACGTGAGTGTGCGTGCGGTGATAGAAAATTAGAAGAAGAGAGTGTCGCGCGAGTGTGCGTGTGGCGATAGAAGAAAGAAAGAAGAAGAGAGGAATTAATGTTGTGCATGACGCATGTCAGCCACCCGTTGACTACATGCTGCCAGGCATGCCAATTGGCAAGCTGCATTCTGTTAAAGGGCCACTTGGCAAGTGCTGAATGCCACCTCCCCACGTTAGAAGTATAAGTCTCTTTCTCTCTCTACACCTCACGTTTTAGGAAGACCAAACTTAGCCTTCATTCCATTGTTGGAGAGCTTGAGAAGCTCAGTGGAGGGGACTGTGGAAGGAGTTGCGATCACCTTTGAGGGCACAAAAATGTAATTTGGTCACTACCTTGCAGACCCATTAACATTGAAGGTGTATGAATTATGTATGAATGAAGTATGAATCTAAGCATGTATGAAGCAGGATTTATGCATGAATGATAGCTTGAATTTAAGCATGAGATTGGGCATGAGATGGTGTAGAAATTGTGTACAAAGAATAGGATAGCAAGAAGATTGTCGTGCTCTGTTTTTCTAGAAATTAAGGATTTATTTGTATAAATTGTTAAGCACTGTTATCATTGTTGTTGAGCATGAAAATTGGCGGATTGATACCCTTTTGAATCTTGTTTAAGCTAGAATTGGTTTCATGTTGTTACCTTACATAGATTGAAAGTTAGGAGATGATTTTGGGAGGTGTGTCATGGCTGGACTGTGAATTTCCAGGGAGTTTTCATGTTTTGTAATGAGATTTTGAATGAGAAAATGATATCCTTTTAGCCTCAAATCACTACTATTTGAAAGATCTTTGAGTCTACTTTGAGTTCAATGTTTTATGTCAAGTTGAAATTATCGCTAGTGTGGAAGATTTGTTTCATTTTGTGCCCATATGTCAATATTAGCCGTCAATGACAAATTTCAGAATTATTACTTCTATTGTGTTGAAACTTTACCTGACCTCTTGAGGTCCAAACAGCACAAAAATGCTCATATGTCACTATTAGCCGACTATGATAAATTCCAGAATTATTATTTCTATGTGTTGAAACTTTATGTGACCTCTTGAGGTCCAAAAAACACAAAAACACAGCCATTTGATAGATGAATAAGTCTTCTATGATTTTCATGCCTTAATCTTACTCAAATTTATTGCAAATGAGGAGCTATGCTAAAAAATATCTCAGTATCTCACTGTTGGCAGATCTCACAGAATCTTAGAAATTTGGTCTTTGTTGTCATGAACTTTGGAAAACCAAATGGAGTCCGATTTCTCTGAAACCACAGCCATTTGAAAGCTTTCTATGTCTACTAAACGTGGCACGTTTAAATTATTTTAAAATTCCCTATAGGTTGTAAGCTATGTTTCGAATTGTAAGAATGTGTCCCTATTGGCAGAATTCAGCAAGATTCAGAACGATATACTGAACCCTAAATTGATCATATAATGCTCAATTAATGATTGGGAATCGGAATTTAGTTAAATTCCCCTCATAATTTGGATGCTATACCTCATTCTGTATATGCCCATGATTAATAAGAACGACAATGAATTTTATAATTATATGTGAACTATGCACATGCGTAGGCCTTTTGCAAGGTGATTGAATTTTTCTGTTATAAGACACCGAAATGGCATGATTGTGATCCTACAAATGCTGAATTCCCCTTACCATTTTTTAAAAGGAGTAAAGTATGGATGAATGAATGTTGTGCATGCCTATACATGTTATATGTGATTTCTGACCACTACACAATGGTCCTTTATTGGTAGTAGATATTTTAATTCTGTTATATGAACTCTGATATACGAGATTTCTGGCCACTACGCAATGGGTCCTCCATTGGTAGTGGAATATTCTGATTCTGTTAGATGAACTCTGATATATGTCATTGCTGGCAACTATACAATAGTTCGTCCATTGGTAGTGGATATTCTGATTATGTTATATGAATTCTGTTACATGTGATTTTCGACCACTATGCAATGGGTCCTCCATTGGTAGTAGATATTCTGTACCTTGAATCCTATGATAGGAGTGGAGTCGGGAGGTAACTGTAAATAATAGGGTGGGCCACACCCTCAGAATTTTTTATTGGTACTACGCATTGGGTCTTCCAATGGTGGTTTAACGCCCTCTCACTTGAAGGCGCAAGAAGAGGGTCGTGTCTTGCAAGGCCTCTGCCTATCAAAAGCCCAAAGGGCGCTGCGGATTGTGTGTGTGAGTGAGGACAATTCGAAATGAGACCTGCATTTTTCATTGTCCTTCCTCTCGACTGAGGGTAGAAGTTCCAAGTTGCAAGATTGGATTTTCCTGATCGGGGTAACTTCTACTTTGGGAGTAAATAATTATGTTTCTATTTTTATCTGTATGATTGTCTGACTGCGACTGTGATAAGCATTAAGGTAATTGTCATTTCAGGAAATAGTCGATGCTCCGACATCTGAACAATACTCATTCTATGATGTTAGTGTACATATTCTAAGGCGTGACTCTACTTTATGATGCCAATATGATGTTCGATGAACTGTAGGCCATGTCATTATTTATGAGCTTGTAAGCAGAAATGCAAGGTACTAATTTACTTATTGAGCTTTTAGCTCATACCTTTCTTTTCCCTTCTTTGTGGAGTGAGAGTCGATAGCCCATGTGTGGACTGCTGGACGATGGTAGTGGATCAGTGAAGCTCTTGTCCTGTCCAGGAATCTTTCGACTGTAGGTGTCTTGTGGCTATGCCACAATGTATTGTGGCTATGCCACAATGTATTGTGATGAATATTGTAATTTTGTTATTAGGTTAGTAGCACCTTGAACCTTATGTAAAAGAATTTTGGAGACTGGATTTGTATAAATGGTTTTATTTTGCTCCACTTGTGGCCCTTTGTTTATGAGTTTATTTTGTTTCATAGTTTGCTTTGATTCCGTATTCATATCATGTGTTGATGCCACTCCCACCTGAGTGATGTACTTGACCTCCAGTCACGATTCCAGACTCTGTTGCCCTCCGGTTTGTACGGAGTTGGGGTCAGGGGGTGGGGTCATGACAACTTCTCACGCTATGAGAATACAAGAGGAAGACATAGGCCCACGCCATTCTGATGAGCTGCCATCAGATCTCCTCCACGCTTTGTTCAGTATGATGCTCCAACAAGGACTCAGTACATCAAAGTCGGCAAAGCAACCTAGGCATCTTACTTGGGGTACGGAGAATCACAGGTTCCCATACCATCAGATATGGGTGTTTGAAGCCATTTTACAGCACCATGCGTCCCCGATGCGAAATAAAAGAGAAAAGTCGATCAATAAAGCCTGACAAGTAGTGGAAATTTCAATAGTCCCAGAATAGCCTCGGAACATGCCAAGATCTTCCTAAGGACTCCAAAATGTCTCCTGCCAAATTTCGTTGGATTTCAACATGTCTATTGCAATGCAGACTAAGAAACAGTTTCAATAGAATTAGCCTCTCGCAACCTAAAATGAACCCCTATAACTACAACCCTACTTTTGAGGCATCAAACGGCATGGGACCATCATCATTAGATCCGGCATGGTTGAAATTAGGGGTCAAATTTCAGCTGGAACGGGCGTTCCAAGAAGAAGTTATAGGTAAAACATCAAAATAGGGGGAGCTGCACACCATTCCCGTGCAGCCACCCTGCAACTAAACTCTATTAAAGGATAGTCACGAATAGTGAATTTCGATGCTTATAGCTCACCCGTCTCGAGTCAGATCACGCTCAAAGTTTGTTAGCATGTTCCTCTCGTTGAGACGAACGTTTCGATATGTAACACGTCCCGTGGTGATGCCCAACCATGAAGAAACGTAAGAGAGAAGTAGCCGATCCGTGAAGCAAGTTGCAGGAAAATCAAGAGCAACATGCCCCGCTCGAGCGGCTGAATCACGACGCTCAAGAATTGGATCGACACAAGACCAATTCCAATGTGTACGTACGGTTCAGGTCTATCATTGGCCCAAACCCCATACATGATGAATGGTTAGACTTCGCACACGGAACCGATAAAATGACTGTAAATTCCAACACCGAAATTTCAGATTCCAGCCAAAATTTAGAAGTTATAAAATCCTCATCCTGGCACGAATCGAGCTTCTTATGTTGCCACGCGATCATGACAGCATGTTAGTGTGATCCAATGAAGAAATCATGAAAAAACGTAAAGGAACAAGCACACTGTATATCCAAAGTTTCGAGATTCATCCAAATTTCAAGTCGCATGATCCTGCCTCAAAACCACGATCCATGGCTCGAAGTTGGTATCAAATCCATCGCCATGTCGGGCCCTACAAGAAAACAGTCACCTTTCGAACAAATGGGCACTAGAGCAACCCCAGATCATCCATGAAAGATTATACACGTTCTAAGGCAACAGTAGGGACTGTTCTGGAATTCTATGAATTGTTGAAAAGGGGCAAATCTGTCATTTTGCACCCTATTTTCTTATTTTATTTAATTCAATTAAATCTTAATTTTCAACAATTATGATTAATTTTGATCAATCCCCCATGTTTGGGCACAACTCTGTATATATCACGTACTATCATTGTAATATTGTGGAAAGACGAACTCTTGTATAATAAAATCTCTATTTCTTCTTATTGTGGTTGCGTTTTTGAAAGAGAGGAAGGAGAGAGAAAATTTTGGAGAAATACCCCTAAGTTCATGGTAAATCTTTCTCTCTTCTTTTCCTTTACGTTCTTTCTTTTCCTCTTCTCTTTCTTCTTCTCTCTTTTTTCTGTTTCTTCTTCTTCGTCAGAGTTTCCCTCAAAGGCCATGCATGGCAGTGGCAGTGTCATGCATGCCTCTCTCTTTCCTTTGTCCCATTCTGTGGTTCCACAGGTCGCGCATAGCAATGGCAGCGACATGCGCGAGCTCCTTTTGCCTTCTTTTCATGCATCTCTATCTCTCGGAGACGTTTGCAGATGGCACTACTCATCGTCATCTATATCATCGACGTCTCAACGAGGAACATGGATAACAAAGCCTATTGTCCTCCGCAGGGGTTTCACCCTGTTGTGTGCCTAATGCAGGCGGTGATGTCCATCGCCGTCCGCTAAGGGTCGCGGCAATACCCATCGCCGTCCATGAGCTTCTCTTTTGCGCCCGGTTCCTATCGTCGTGTGCAGGCTCCCTTCGTTCGCAAGGAGTCTATCACCGTGCGCTAGCTTCTTTTGTGCGCTCGGTGCCTATCGCCGTCCACAAGCCTCTGTTGTGTCCCGGACCTATCGTCGTGTGCCTCCGAAGAACTATTTTTGCGCGCTACACGAGTGACTATCGTCACGTGCTTCACGAGTGGCTATCGACGTGCACTTCACGAGTGGCTATCACCGTGTGCTTGACAAGTGCCTATCGCCGCCTACGAAAAGGTGTGCTACCTTCTCGTGTTGCCAAAGGCGATACTTAACGCCACCTATAGTCCACTGCCCATCCTCCAGCCTTGAGCAGTAGTGTCTAGCGTCGTCCCAGGGTCGTGATGGTACTACTCCGCGGTTGTGGGTGGCGATGCCTAATGTCGTCGGGACTCCATCTCTCCGCCGTCTCGTGCCTTCTCTCTATTCTCTCCTCTTATCACTAGACTAAGGGTAGACTCAATCTAGCACTTTCATAGCGGTCTGGCTGTCGAGCAGTATTGCCGTCGTGCTGGTCTTGAGTACCATGCTTGTCTTGCTGCTACACCAGATTAAGATAGTCGTATCGGCCTCGGTTTCGAGTAGTATTGCCGTCGTGTTGGTTCCGAGTACTATGCTCCTCTTGCTGTCACTCCGAGTCGGTCACTGTTCAGCTATCATGCTAGTCTGGTCCCTTCATCAAGTTCTCTTCTCTTTTCCATCTTTATTTGAACCTTCCAATTCATCACCCCTTCATAGGAACGTACATTGCCCTAAGACAAGGGTGGGTCCCTTTGGCCCACTTATCTTGAAAATTGTGCTGTGCGGAAACAAGGTGATCACAAGTCTAGGGAAGCGATTCCGAACCAGCTAAAGCAATTGGGGAGCTTTCTTCATGATCTAAGAGGGCACCCACGCGAGCCAGCCCAAGTAAGTCTTGAACCCACCTTAAAATTCCTCTCTCATCGGTTGGAATACCTGCCCTTGCTCTTAAGCAAGGTTCTCGAGAGAGCAATCTCAAGTCTCGGGTTCTTTAAATACCCGAGATACGTACCTCCAGATCATATAGATCTGGAAGGCGAGATTGAGGCACCTAACCAGCTTGGTGACTTCAGTGGGGACTTGCTACTCCTTCGTCGGTTCGCCCTTGTTTGGTCAGGTTCTTCCCCGATCTTGACTCAAGAGAATTCAAGAACCAGTCACTTCTCCTGTCACCCTTCCGTCACCAGGCAAACATCTCGAGACCTAGTACTCAAAGATTTTCCCTATGAATACCATCTTAAGTCATCCACCCCTGCTCAGGCATCCACCCGGACCCCACAAGAGAGCTCGAGGCAAGGATATAATGGCAGATAGAGGCCTACAGCCTCTAAGACAGTAGCCAAAAATGCCTTCTATCCCTGGACCGCACTCTCTTCCCCAACTGCTGGACACGGCCCTTACTTGCTCAAGAAAGACGGGGCAATTCACATCCCAGACTCAATTTTGGAGCAGAGTTTATTGCAACCTCAAGATCAAACAGAAGAGAGGCCTGCAGATCCTAGATAGAGAGCCTCCCAAGGCAGTTGAGGTTACCCTTCTTGATAACCTCCTGTCTTATAACCCCTTTTCCCCTCTTCAACTTCTGGAACCTGAACCAGAGGTTAGAGAACATTGCTCGATAGTGACCATCATTAAAAAAGACCAAGCTACCAAGAAGGCACGGTCCCAAGACCATCAAGAACAGGTTCTCACACGGCCTACTAAGCCCAGGTCCAATGGGGGCATGCTGAGCCCATACGGATCGACTTGCCACGGACAACTTGCCAACTTTGAAAAGCCATTACCCCACTTGGCTCTAACCCTACACAAGAGACGGTCAGTGTCATGGTGATTGACTACCAGTCTAATGCACAAGAAGAGAGGATGAACAAGTTCAAGGTGATGAGGCAGTCCATCCTCGAGAAAATGGATCGTCTAAAAGCCTCCAGATCCCCTTCTTCTCACCATGAGACCGACCCCCCGTTTGGTGAAGACACAACTCCCAAACAAGCTTCTCCACTGATCTCACAAGATAGCTCGGCTCCCCATGTGGCTTCGCAAGCCGATATAGACGCCATGGTAAACCATAGTCTCAAGGGCAAGGTCCCCGAGCATGCAAGGGGCATCACTTTATCAGAAGTTGTACCCCTCTTACATTGACTAAGTACCATTTCCCCCAAACTATCAGAAAGGGAAACTCTTCTTGTTCAACGATACTATGTCACCACAGTAGCATATTGCCCACTTCCAGGCTTCTTGTCGAGAAACGGCAACTGACGAGCGACTCCCCCTCCGTCAGTTCGTCGAGACTCTCGAGCCACCAGCCTTTCAGTGGTATGCTCGGCTACCTCCAAGCTCGGTTACCTTCAAGCTCGGTATGCACATGGTGTGAAATGGAGAAATTGTTCTACCAGCATCTCTACGAGGTCTAGAGAAATGTAGAAACCACCAAGCTCCTCACCCTGACTCAAGACCTCGATGATCCAATTGACAAGTTCATCACCAGATGGAGAGAGTTGGCAACCTATCATGCCACCCCCATGACTGAAAAAGAAGCGGTTCAGACCTCCATACGAAACATGCTACCTGAGATTGCTCTGCACGTCGAGGCTTCCAATCCAACCTCCATGTCAGAGCTCATCTCTAAGGTAGTTCGTATCAAAGGTCTATCCAAACACCATGGTGGATCCTAGCAACAGTCCTCCAGCTCGGGAAACGATCGGGGCAATGGTAACTCTTGCTTCAACAATCGAGGCAACCAACAAAAAGGGGTGATTAGCGCAACTGTTATCATGACTAACTCCAAGAAAGCCACCCCCTCACCTGGATCTCTCCAAAGGGGTAGTCACGATCAAAGTACGGGCAGCACAACAGTCCTATAACAGGGTTCCACCTCCTAAAAATCTGAATTGAAGTGATTACTAGATCTAGCACCAGAACAAGGTGTACCCCTTCAAGAAGGAGTGGGTTCTTGCTCTGCTTCGGTTATTATTAGAGCAGAACATGATGCAGCTGCTGGAGGTCTAATCCCAAGAGAAACCTAGACAGGAGGCACACGAAAAATATTGTGCCTATCACAGGAGAGTAGGCCACCCCACTCAAGAATGTTATACGCGCAAGGCCATTATTGAAGCCCTCATCAACAAGGACCAGATAAAGCTCGAAGAGTTAAAGAAATCATTCGAGAAAATTGAGGCTTGCCACATAGTGACAATCCAAGAGGATGACAAAGAGCCCACCGTCCTTCGTGCACTATTCTCCATAATGCTCGAGGAAGGTCTCCTCACGCAAAAGCTGACAAGGAAGCTCAAGCTCCTGCCCCCAGGAACTGAAAATATCTAGTGCCTTTATCATCCGATACAAGGCCACGACCGGAGCGAATGTACTAACTTCCATGAGATCTTGGTAAAGAAGATGCAGCAGTGCCAAGAAGTTCATGGTAACCTAGAAGGACATCCTCAGGTCCCTTCTCCACTAGTGCAAAGAGACCTCCCGACACAAGCCTAGGAAGGTGCTAAGCCCTACCCTCTGCAGGACCTCTTCCAGGCGATGCTCCAACAGGGTCACGTCACTCCCAAGCCCTCCAAGCAACCTCGCCATCTTGCTCAGGGGCCAGATAATCTCTGGTGTCCATATCACCAAGTACGAGGTCACTAGCTAAGGGAATGCTCTGGCTTCGAAGCCGTAGTCACGGAGAAGGTTCAGAAAGGTCACATTGTCTGCGCCGTCCTCCTAGAATGCCTCCAAGCCATCACCTTGGTCCAAGAGAGAGTTCCACTACAAGCATGTTATGAAGACACTCTGGACCCTTCTGAGCCCTCAACCTCTTAGGCATGGGAGGTCTATCATGGGCGAAGCAGGCTCAAGTCTCTGAAGCGTGAAGCAGTCCGCTAAGCCAAGGCCACTCATCAGCCCATCATGGTGGACCATACATCTCCCAAGGGGTCAAAAAAGAGATGAGCACCCAGGTCAGCTCGTCAAAGGTGCCATATCACTCAGCCACCAGGCGAGGAAGAATTTTTCAAACCACTCCCGACCTTACAGGACTTCATCCTAGGCACAACTCGCCTTGTCCCTTCGTCCAATCAGGAGGACATCCCTGAGTCATCAACTACTCGAGGCTCGTCCAATACAGGTGATGACGTTAAAAGCAACCCCCAACGGTCAGATCTGGTGCAAGACCTAAAATACCCCCTGCACATGTCCAATCGGAGTGATGACGTTAAAAGCTCTCTAGGACATTCTAAGGTTGCTTCTTCTTCTTCTCCTTCCTCCTCTTCTATATCTTTCATAGGTGCAGGTCGACATTGCCCAGACTTCGACGCTCTAAACAGAGAGCTCAAACGCACCAACATCAGTGGGTCACAGCAGAAGCACTTAAGAAGGATACTTGCCCAGACTGTGGGCTTCCTAACCGTCGTCGACGCCTTGGTAGCCCAAGCCGAGTCTAAGCCATCCTCAAGCTCTCATTTTAAAAGAAGCATCCCACATGGTGCAGATCTTAGAAGTACCATCCAGCACAGGGCAAATGAGCCTAAGATTGGGGAAGAAGCTACAACCACACCTCAGAAGCTCAAGGTCCTCAAGTTTCTTGATCCTGCACTTTCCCCTAAGTCTCAACCTCAAATCTCCACATCTCTAATCCAAATTCCTATTACCTCCCCATCAGCCCAGACCACACCTGCTAAGCAACAAAGTCAGCTAGTGTCACAAATCGAAACTCAACCAAAACCAACTCTTAAACCTACCCTACGACCTAATTTAGGGACAGGATCAGGAGAACTATAGGCCGACGAGGATAAGGTGAAATATGTTGTAGTTGGGCACTTGAAAAAGCTTTCATCCCTTCTAAGTATATATGATGCCCTTCTGCTATCCAGAGACTATTGTATGGCCCTGGTTCAAGACCTTTCCAACCCAAAAGTGTAGGAGATCGAGTTGGAGCCCATTAAGGTGGACCCAGCCATCTTGAGTGGGTGCCTAGAGGTCACCTTCTTTGACGATGACTTACAGTTGGGAGGCAAGCTTCAAAATCGTCCTCTCTTCATGAATGGTGAACTACGTGCTTGCCCAATCAACCGGATTATACTGGATAGAGGGTCAGCAGTCAACCTGATCCCAAGAAGGATCCTCACCTGACTAGGGTTACGGTCTGACGACCTCACTGTTACTCACATTACGGTGCTAAGGTTCAACCAGTCAAGAGAGAAGCCATCCGACACCATGCGCCTCGCCTCAAAATCGGTTACCTGAATGATTAGCCCAATTCCACATAATTGACACCGATACCTCTTACAACGTCTTTCTCGGCCGCCCTTGGCTTCACGATCAAGGGGTGGTTCCTTCCACGCTCCACCAATGCTTCAAGTACAGTCGATATGGGAGACAACACATAGTCTACGCTGATAAGAGACTGTTCCCTGTAGCTGAGACTCACTATGCGGACGCCAAATACTATTTCACAGATCTTCCGACTCCAAAAAGGCTAAAGGATGATGATTGGAACCATGTGAGAGAGACGAGACCCTTGTCTCATGATGACGTTGGAGACCTTGGGTGAATGATCATAGATATGTTCAAGGAGGAGGAAGGACAGGGCCAAGTCCTCCCCTTGACTCCTATCTGCCTAAGTATACCTTGCCATGTCTCTAAGATCATGATGTCATCCCTGAAAGAAGAAGCCTCCCCCTCTATCTCTAGTCCTAGTTCGTCAGAACAAGATGACGAGCTAGAAGCAGCTCTTGAGACCGAGGAAGCCCTAGAGGTAGACCTTCCAGCACCAAGGGTCACCTATACGTCGAACCAACAAAAGGTCCTGCATATCTCCATTTCTCTCCTAGAAGCAGAATTGGAGTACCAACCACCAAGGAGGGTACTCCAAATCCCATACTCTTTGGGCAAGGATATTACCAGCAGCCAAAAGAAGGTCTTACACTTCCCAAAAATTCTCAAAGAAGTACAGGTGGACAAGAGTCAACCCTCTGGCTCTCAGGAACAAGAACTCATGGCAGAGCTAAGAAGCGAGGTTCGTAGCCTCCAGAATCAGTTGGACTTTATGTGCGTCGCTTCCAAGCACTTAAAGGAGTTTGTCCCTGAGACTAAGACTTATGACGAGCTCAAAAGCAATGCACCTTGAATCAAAGCCAAAGCTCCCCCAGATTGGAGTATTTAAAGTGAACGGGCTCACCAAATCATGAGAACCATGAATTATGAACCCCTGTCAAATCAAATGCTGAGAGTTGAGGAAGCAACTGCCCCCCCATTTGAGGTCATTGAAGCGACAACAAGCTATCGAAAGATGAAGCAAGTAGTGGGCTATCCTTTTCCTTCACACGCAATGAAAGGGCAAAAACAATGAAGAATTGGGAAAAATAAGAGACACGCATCGCATAGAAAGAGAAAAGGGTTATTTCATTCATCAATAAAAAATTGTTACAAATGTCGATGAAAAGGCAAAGAGGGGCATTTTATTACTATTACCAGCAATTTGCATACAAGGAATTATAAATGAAGACATTCGTTCAATTCTCACGCCTAAGCCTATAATGATTATGTTGCGTCTCCTTCATAGCTGTTGCCTGGAGAAGGGAAAACTTTCTAACCAAAGGAGGATATTCTCCACACACCAGTTGAGGTGAAAATGGCTCTTTTTCTACCTCACCGGTCGCAGTAAGCAAGCCTTCCAAATCATTGATGTTACGTTCAAGAATCGCCATGTGATCCTCATTTTCAAAACATGCAATTTCTTTAAGTATCGAAGGAATCTCTGAAGGCAAAATCTCAAAATCTAGGTGAACGAGCTGACTCATGAGCAATTTGGTTTTAAGGTTACCCAAGTATGCCGTCGCAGAATCTGTGATAGTCAAAGGCTCAAGGAAGAACTTAAGTCAAGGCCTAATAGAGGGATATTTCTCAACAAAATTTGATTATTCTTAATCCAAAACTCCCCTAGCTAGTTGAGCTACTTCAGTCACTTTTTCTTTGAACAAGTCTGCACAGGGGACAGTGAAGTCTATAAGGTTGTCTATCAGTCTCTTCATCAAAAGTGGGAACGAGATCAGCTTGATGAAAGAAGCCCAGCCGAAAAGTTGATAAGCAGTTCTAAGAAGATCACGTCCATTGTCCACGTAAACATTACGATGATTGAACCTTGTAACTTGTGCAGGGATGGGCATCACAGCTTGTGATACGACAAAGCCTCCACGAATGTGCCAGACGAGAGGATGAATAACCTGTCCCGAAAAGGAGGTGACTACAAAAGCTAAGCCTATGATGGGTTCCCTTCGAGCGGAACGTGCAAGGCTCCCTCTCAAGGTTACATGAGAAATCACCCTGTTGCCCATTATTATCAGGTCCCATTCACTATCATCCTCCGAAACAGGAAGTTGAGGAGAGGGATGCTATGCGTTCTCGATAATGAGAGGTTCCCAATCCTTAATAACAATGAGGCCCTTATTTGAAGAAACCTGTATTCTGGGAGCTCTAGAGGCCTTGGCTGACTGCTGCGAAGACATCCATTAAAGGGATTTATCAGACCACCATCAGGCAAAAGCTACAAATGTTGGTTATCGCCATCCACCCGTTGAGATGGTATCACCGCGCGTAGAAAACAAGACTATCGTTGTCTCGTGACTAAGGGGTATCGCCGCCTCACGACCAAAGATATGACTATCACCGCCTCACGACCAAAGATATGACTATCACCGCCTCACGACCAAAGATAGGACTATCGCCATCTCACTGTCAAAAGCGAGCTAACTCCATCTGCGGCTAACACCTGCTCTCAAGACTGTTCACACGTGTCCCACATCCCTCAAAATCTGGGCACCCCGCCTGTCAAAGTGACGTGAGCTGACACCACACGTGCGAGGGGCAATCGTTCGCCGTATCGTGCCTCTCCACCTTCTCCCAATCGTTGTAGGCGCCATGGGTTCTCACTAGAGCTTCCTCTTCTCTCTGGGAATCAATCATGTTCATCGAAAAAACCTTCCTTGCCTTTTACTCGTTACCAGAGTTGGCGAAAAACCCCCGAAATTCTGTTAAAAGTTCTCCTGTGATCCAGCAAACTTCCCTTCCTCCCTTCTTCGCACTCCTCGATTCACTAAAAAATTGCAGGGTTTCTGGTAAAACCACTGCGTTTCCTTCTTCTCTACCTTCAGAGTCCCCTGACCTTTCTGCAATCTCCAGCAACAATAAAACAACTGGAAGAGCACTAGAACTTCTACATAATACCATTGTGACCTCACAATTACGCTAGAACTCCACCAAGAAGTCCCTGCCCTTGCTGGAAATAGCTTCAATGGCTGTCGTTCCTCACCGAAAAAGACTCGGTGAAGCCTCGTGAAGCTCCCTGTTCCCTATTTAGAAAGCCTTGGCACTCTCCGAAAACATCCGCAAGCACGTTGCGAAGGTTCGTGACCAGCTCAAGGCTCGTCAGAAATCTCCTGATGGCCTGTGTACCATGGGTCTTGATTGGAAACTCTAAACGGGAAACTCTTGACAGAAGCTCCGGCTCTCTCTCTCTAAAAATTTCCTTCACTGTTTTACCTTTCGGTAAAACAGTAAAATGGGGTTTTCCCTCACAAATTCGAAATGATGATCCAATCCTTGCCTCATGACGGCGATAGGTCCAGGCCGGGGTGGGTCAAGCCCGAGACCCGAGTGTAAACTGCTGCCCCCCTATGCCTCACGAGCTCGTTGCTATCGCTATGTCTTATCGCGATGCGCCTCGCCAAGGGGCTATTGCCATGTGGAGCATGAGATGTTCTCACCACGCGCTCCATCAAGGGACTATTGTCGTGTGCTCCATCAAGGGGTTGTCGTTGTACACTGCATACAATGTTGTCACCGTGCACTGCATAATACCTAACATCGTGCGCATTTCATCAAAGGCCCAACGCTGCATGCACCATCCAAAAATTAGCACCGTGTGCATGGTATGGCACACCCATCTGGACCGTCGTTTCGTATCCCCAGGGAAGTCCATCCCCTACACTGCAGTCTTCACTCTTCAGTCGTGTCTCCAATTACGACTCTGTTCCCATGGAGGCAGTCTCCTTTGCCCCACAATGGTCTGTGTTGCATGACCTTAAATTGCATAGTCATGGTCTAGATGCACGCCCCTAAACTGCATGGTCCAAACTATAAGACCTTAAAATTGTAATGGAGGTCT
Organism: Amborella trichopoda; assembly: GCF_000471905.2. The sequence continues at coordinate 52,658 of NW_006497767.1, forward strand.
AATTGCACGACCTGAAACTACATAGTCCTCGTTGCATAACTTTAAACAGCATAACTATGGTCCAAGCTATATGACCTCAAACTATAGTACTTGTCGTAGCCGCATGATGGTAAAAGGCTTAGCATCATGATCCAAACTACATGACCTTAAACTGTAGTGAAGTTCTGGTTGCACGACTTGAAACTGCATGGTCCTAGCCACATGACTGTAAACTGCATAGCCATGGTCCGAGTTGCAAGACCTTAAACTGTAACCCTCAGATCTGTGGCAGAGCCAACATGATCCAAAAATATCCAGGATACGATCTTTAAGCAGATTAATCAAAATAGAGAAAAATAAAATTAAAGTAGCGAAATAAGAACAATAAAAAAAAGAGATAAAATAGAAGAGAAGATGATACCAAACTAGGCCGGATGGCCTTAGACTCCCGAGCCTTCTGTGGCTAGCCCGTATCAGAACTAGTCCTCTTTTGCCTCTCTGATTCGGATATTCACCAGCAAGACTTTGGTTGAAGAAGGGTGGTTGTGCCCTAAGGGTATCTAGGATGGTTGTGCCCTAGGTCTAGGTTTTCTTTTGCTTTGGGGTTTGAGTCTCAGGAAGCTAGGGTTTTCTCTAGGGTTTCTCGCTTTCTCTCTCTGATTTCAATCTCTATCTCTAGGTTTTTTTCTCTCTGAAGTCTCGAACGAAAAGAGCTCCTATAGGGGTCAAAACTCGTTAAGAAGGAAAAGCAAATCCCTGGTCAAAATTCAAAGTTTGAGGGTCCTGGATCTGGGCGGCACCAATCATGTCGCTTGGGCAGCTCGCCCCGTGTCGCCCAAACCAAAACTTGTCAAATTTGAGTTTTTATTTCAGGTATGTTCCTCAGCCTCTTGTGAAGCTAAAGAGAATATTTGGGTCAAACTCGATTTTTTTAACTATTTTTAGTGATTTTTTGGTAAAACAGGGCATTTATAGAAATCTGGGTCGAATAGGGTTTTACAGGGTTCTGGGCAGGCCAATCGGTTTCGGATCACGAGGTAGGCTATGTGTACTATGGATTTGGTTTTACTAGGTTTAGTGTGGTTCTAATGGTTCAAGAAACCACAGAATTTGCCAGACTTAAAATGGGGTGTCTACACCCTCATCCCCAAGAGGAGTCACATCCGTATCACAGCTTATTTTCCCCAAGTGGAGTTAGGGGTATTCTTGCCTCTTTAATTCCAAGGGGGTTGCATCTTGCTCCGACCCATTATCCTCAGTGGAGTCACGTGCATACCATTGCCCATTATCCCTGTGGAGTCATGCTGGTCCCCTAATCCCTAGTGAAGTCTTCCCCACCAAAATCTCTTGCGAGTCTTAACCATTTTATCCCCAAGGGAGTCAGGTTGCTGACCACATATCTACTCCCCATGGAACTTCGCCTACATGGTGGCCAACACAATGGTCCATGCTGCATGAACTTAAACTACACAACCATGGTCTAGATCCACGATCTTAAACTGCATGGTCCAAACCATTTGACCTTAAAACTGTAGCGGAGGTCTAGTTGTACGACCTTAAACTGCATGTTCCTAGTTGCATGACTAAAAACTACATGACCATGGTCCAAGCTATATGACCTTAAAACCATAGTGCACATCCTAGCCGCATGATGATAAACTGCTTTGCATAGGTTCTGGAGGCATGACCTTAAAAACGCCCCCACACACACGTGCATGCCCTTTACGTGCATTTTCACACACGCCTTCCCTAACCGACCCATTTGTATGCATACACCACCCTCATTGCTTTCCCTAATTGAGTCCGCTCCCGTCATTACCATCATCCATCATTCCTCAGTGAGTTTCACCCAAGCTCACAAAACGGTGAACCATTCCACCATCCATAATCGCAGTTAGCTAGTGGGTCACCACTCTCCGCCTTCCACTAATACATCATCCACCTTCGATCAATACATCATCCACCTTCCATAGGTGGCCTCATGCCATTTTCTCCAAGTCAGTCAAACCACCACCATGCTCACTCTATGGCCTCCAGAGCCTCCCATCCATCACCACCACGGTCCTGCTGTATGACTCTAAATTATAGTGATCGCAGGATGTTAAAAGGCTTCGCACAGGTCCCGAAGGCATGACCTTAAACACGCCTTCACAAAAAATAAAAATAAGAAAAAAAAATAATGAACATGGTGTATACCAGGATAAGGCAACACTATGAGTAAAAATGACGGATGGGCATGGTCATAAAACCATGAGTAAGAGAGTTCCATGAAAGTAAAAACCCGGGCACAGTGAAAACTCGAAAGAGCACCGTGAGCAAAAACGGACGAAAAGGGTAGACATGACCAAAAGGTCACGGGTAAAAGAGCCCAAAAATAAATGAGGTTGGTGAAAACCATCTTTATGGCGCCACTTCCTCAATTCAGGTGAAAACCCAAAAAGGGTGCTTAGACCAACAAAGCAGGTTGGCGTAGCATCACAGCCTCAACTGACACCCAATTGCCAAACAGGCGTAATTCTGGCAAATGAGGTCCACACAAAATCCTCAGCTGCCAGCATCCAATCACAACACAAGATGGCTCACTCGGGAGTGGGAGCTTCACGAGATCTCCTAAACTTCAATCTCGAAATCAAACTGAGTCCCTGAGGGTGCGGGCGATGAACAATAAATCCCTCAAAAACAAAAATGAGTCCCTCAGGGTGAGGGTGATGAACAATAAATCCCTAAAAAATAAAAACAGAGTCCCTAAGGAGAGGACGATGACCAAAAGATCCCTCCGATAACAAACAAAATCCCTAGGGTGAGGACGATGATCGAAAGATCCCTCCAAAAACAAACAGAGTCTCTAGGGTGAGGACGATGACTGAAATATCCCTCTAAAATGATAGAGATCCCCACGAAGGCAAGAAACTGACAAAGCCAGGGCAGAACCTACCAGAGACTTTAGGGTGACTCCTCACTAAAACCCCCCCCTAGCCGACAAGCCTAGACCTTCGAAACAGGCCAACAAAAAGCCCTCGACTGGACCTGGCAGTATGGGACCCACAAACGTATCCTGATTGTTAAAAGCAAACCTGGTGTAACAGCAAACAATGCCGACCGAAGGCTCATAGCACTCGGCCGATAGGCTTGATTCTGACAGACGAGGTCCATACAAAATCCTCAACCGCTAGAATCACAATTAGTCTCTTCTCCCCTCAAAGTCTCGACAGATGGATCTGCACAATGCGTCCAAACGTCTGAGCATCCTAGATTACAACATTGCGTGGATCTCTTCGGCGTTCACGTGGTCCTGTGGCTAGGAAGAAAAAAGAAATAAAGCCAGAGGAAATTTTCTGAATTTTGTCCTTCTCACTTCTCTCGAAGCAAAACAATTGGCAGGGCATGCTATTTGAAGACATTTTGTAGCACCATGGGTCCCCGATGCGGAATAAAAGAGAGAAGCCAAGCAATGGAAATTTCAACAGTCCCGAAATAGCCCTAGAAATGGCCAAGATCTTTGTAAGACTCCAAAATGTTTCCTGCCAAGACTCGTTGAATTCTGATATGTCTCTGATAGTACAGACTGAGAAACAATTTCAGCAGAATTAGCCTCTAACACCCTAAAACAGACCCCTATAACCACAACCCTACTTTTGGAGCATCAAATGGTTGTGGGATGATAGCCATTGGATCTGGCATGATTGAAAACCCTCAGGGGTCAAATCTCGAGTCGGATCACGCTCAAATTTTTTTGGAGCATTTTCCTCTCACTGAGACGAGCGTTTTGATATGTGGCACATCCAGTAATGACTCCCGAGCCTGAAGAAAAGCTAGAGAGAAGTTGCCGATCCGTGAAATAAGTAGCAAGAAAATCTACAACAACACACCCTGCTTGAGAAGCTGAATCAAGAAGCTCGCACATCAGATCGACGCAAGACTAATTCCATCGTGTGCGTAAGGTCCAGGGCTATCACCGGCCTAAACGCCGTACATGATGAATGGTCGAATTTTTCACACAAAGCTGGTGAAGTGACTATAAATTCTTGCACTGGAATTCTAGATTCCTGCAAAAATTCTAAAGTTGCAAAATCCTCATCCGGGCATGAAAGCGAGCTGAGTTCGTTGCCATGCGATCATGACGGCATGCTCAGTCTGATCCAGTGAAGAAATCACGAAAAAACGTCAAGCAACGAGCACACTGTAGATCCGCAGTTTCAAGATTTATCCAAATTTCAAGTCGCATGATTGTTCCTTAAAACCATGATCTATGGCTCGAAGTTGGTATCAAATAGATCACCATGTCGATCCCTACAGGAAAAAAATCATCTTTTGGTCAAACGGGCACCAGAGAGACCCCGGATCATCCATGAAAGATCACGCACGTTCTAGGGCAGCAGTAAGGAATGTTTTGAAATTCCACAAATTGTTAAAAAAGGGAAAATATTCGATGTATTGCGATAGGCTGCTATGAAATGGGCTATGTGTTGTTGCGATGAGCCAGTACTATCAAACTTGGGGAAGTCAGGTCTTTGATAGACCGGTGGAATGGAGTTTGGTCAATATACGCTGAGTAAGGCTTTTTGTAGCAATTTGGCTCTTTCATTACTGGGATATTGTACTTTTTCAATGCTTCATCTACCATGCCTTTCACAAATTCTTCATTCCCAACCTGAGATGATGGGGAGGAGACCGGCAATGAGGGAGGCGAGCGTGGTAGTGCGCTTTCTTCTGATGGTGCTGTTTCGATGACCAGATGGGGTGCTTGAAGGATGGTAAAGAGGGTTTGGTGCCTCGAGGGGGTATGCTCAGGCTTACGTGATACCAATACCTCTTGGTGCAAAGTTTTTGTGATTCTATCTTTTGATCTTATCTCAGCTTGTAACTGCTTCAATGCGGTCTCAATCTGCGCAATTTCGTCCCCATAGTATTCTGGTATTTCATTGATCACCATAGCTTTGACACCAGCCATGCTTGAGAGATCTTCTCTTACTGGAAGATTGGGTTGCTCACCATTAGGAAGCAAAGGGATAATAGAGGCTTTGGGGCTGGCTGCCCCGAAAGCTTCCCTTTCATTTGGGGCAGTACCATCCAATAGAGTTTGCTCACCACAAGCCTCTTGCTCAATGGGATTCTCGACCATGGGCTCAACTGCCGCTGCTTTGACAACCTCATTGATGAAGGTTAGTGAGTCCTCATTCAGGTTGGCTTCTTCTTCCAAGGCTTGGATATCCTCAACATCTAATGAGAATTTGAAACTCTCTCAAGATGGTGAGGTCACTTGATCATCATTGGGGAAGAATTTTTCAAGACACAGGCTGAACAAGTGATCAGTCTCATAAGGAGCTATGACGTCTTCAATGCATGGGGGCCGCATGTAGTCGACCTCATAAAGAATAGCATTTTTAAGTAGCGCCATTTCATCGGGGTGGCCAGCGAAAGGGATGCTGTCCATCTCATCCTCTATCAGGGAATGATTTTCCTCAAATGAGAATGATGAGCTCTCATCATAGGTAGGAGTCATTGGATGCATGAGGACGAGGAACGTGGCCCCATTAGAATTGGGATTTTCATCAGCAAATGGGAATGTGAAACCCTCATAGGGCAAGGTCATACTGTTATTATCAGGAGCGTACATGCAGCACACATGACATGGGGGAAGCATGCAACTGGCTTTGCATGGAATCATTATGCCTTCAGGGTACAGGGGAGTTATTTCAATGGGGCTGTCAGCAAAGGGAAGGGGCTCTCATCATTGGAAGAGAAGTCTTCAATCGCTTTCTTTACTTTTCCCCTAAGTTGGGCCTTCAATGTCTTGGTCTCCCGACCCCATTTCTGGGCTTGACATTGATTTCCCTTCTCTATGGCCTAGTAGTACTGCCATCGAGCAAAGGTGAGCTGTTCATCCGGTTCTCGTGATTGCCCTTGGAACTGGATGTCGTGTTAGATTAGTGCATGTGCACACAGTGCAAAGGTGCTGTACAGGTGGGTGGGGGGATTGGCCCATGTGCACCTCCTGAAGAAGGACTTCGAGTGACCTAGTGGTCAACCCAAGCTCGAGTAGCGTGTCCGACTTTAAGAGACCCAGTGTCGTGATCATGTGCGTGTGATGGAATGGCCGTGTGAGCATCCCTCACAGAGTGAGCAAGCATGCAGGGAGGGGGTACTAGGAGGTTCCCCCTCGTGTGCTCGGGCAGATGCAGCAACAAGGCTGCCCCATGCGATGCGGTGCATATGCAAGGAGTGTGCAGGGCTGAGTCCTAAAAGATTGGAACCCTAACCGTGTTTCGAGGTAACCTGAGTGTTGCCCCAAATGGTGCAGTATGCTTATGAAAGGGGTGCAGGGCTAGGTCCAAGGAGTCCCAAACCCTGACCATGTATTGGGGTAACTTGCAGATTGCCTCGAGTGGTGGAGTGTGCATGCAAAAGAGGTGCAGGGCCAAGTCCAAGAAGATCGGAACCCTGACTTTGTCCCGAGGTAACCTGAGGGTTGCCCCAAGGTGTAGCTAGAATGGATGTTCCACTAGCTTTGGTGGGTGCATGTGAGGTGGTGGCTTCAGAGCCGCCTCCACCTGGTGTCGAGCATCTTGTTACAGGGGTCTGCAGTGGTAGAGAATGGGGGGTAGGCTCGCAGCGGCCCACGAGAGCAACGATTGATGAACTGTCAGTCGTGGGAGAGGGAGAGGCAGCCTCCGGGCTGCCCTGAGCAATGGGAACGGCAAGTGAGTTACCGGTAGCAAGGTGCGTGCTAAGTGTGGTGACATGCGTGTCAAGCATTGACGGAGGGTCCGTCAATGCAAGGAAGTAGGGAGTGAGGGACTTGTTGGTCCATCCTCGCCTCTTTCCAGATGATGACTTGGGAGCGCGACACAGGGTCGATGCTCAGGAGAAAGGATGGGGATGACGTTCGCGGAACCTATTCCCAATGAAGACTCACGAGTGAGGGGATTATGAAACCCCCGGCTCAGATGAAGGGGTTAAGTAACCCCAAAGACAGGTGTGCATATAGTGAGCAGGAATGAAAGAAGGGAGGTCAAACAAGAACGATCCAACGATGGGGTAGCTTGTCCCCAGTGGATCGCCAAGCTGGTTAGGTGCTTCGATCTCGCCTCCCCGGATCTAGGTGATCCGTGATGCAGTCGCGGGTGCGGAAGAGCCCGGAACCTTAGATTGTTCTCGTAGAAACCTTATTCAAGAACAAGGGCAGGTATCCAACTAGTGAGAGAGCAATTTTTGTTGTGAGTTGGGAATCAACCTCACCTAAGTCCATGACACACTCGGGCTGGTTTGCGTGGGTGCCTTCTTAGATCACATTAGAAAGCCCCCTGGCCTATGGCCGGTTTGGAATCGCCTCCCTTGACCTGTTTCTCCTTTCCTGCAAACACATACACACAATTAAAAGTACAGACAAGTGGGGCATAGGTTCCCACCTTGTTATAGGGTGAAGTGAAAGTGAGGTAAGAAGTTTGACTAGGCGACTAGGCTGGTACAGTGGTTAGACCAGTATGATGACTGACTTGTCGTGGTAGCAAGACGGGCACGGTAACTCAGACCGACATAGCAGCAATACTACTCGACGACAAAATCAACACTGACTAGCTTGGCACAATGACTAGTCTGACGTGGCAGCAAGATGAGCACGGTAACTCAGACCAACACGGTGGCAATACTGCTCGACGGCAGAGCTAGCTCGACAGCTCAAGGTTCAGCCTGCCCTCTGGTCAAACAAGCAAAGAAGAGAAAGAGGGGAGGTGAAAACTAGCTTGACACTCGCTAGGTCTTCTAAGAAGAGACGAAAGTGGAAATAAAAGTGATGGTGAAATAAGAGTGATAGAGAATAAGATGAACTGAAAATGAAAGAGATGAATTAAAGTAAAATTAGAAAATAGAATCAAGATTAAAATGGAAAATTAAATGAATAAATTAAAATTAAATGAAGTAAAAGGAAATAAAATAGAAGGGATAAAAGAAAATAAAATAAAATAAGATGGGTAAATAAAATAAAAGAGGTAAATGAAATAAAGTAAAATAAATCATTCATATAAAATAGGATGAGGTAATGAGAATAATATAAAAGGGGTAGATTAGCTTAGAGAGAGAGAGAGAGCTTGTGTTGGGTTGAGTGGAAGTGAAGAAGAGAGGAGCAGGCGGCGACGAGAACGTGGTGACGAGAACGCGGTGATGAGAAGGAGGTGACGAGAACACAGTGACGAGAAGGTGGTTACGAGAAGACGGTGACTAGAAGGCAGTGAAGATAAGCCGATGACGAGCAGGCACACACGTGACCCAAAAGAGAGAGAAAGAAAAGAAGAGAGGGAAAGAGACAGAAAGAGAAGAGAGAAAGAGAAGAGAGAGAAAGAGAAGAAGAGAGAGAAAGAGAAGAAGAGAAAGAAAGAGAGAAATACTAAGCTCAAGGATACTGACCCAAAAATTTCTCTCTCCTTCCTCTCTTTTCCAAGACGTGACCCAATAGTAGGAAAGAAGGCAATTTCATTAAGCAAATGAAGGGCCTTTGTACAATGGGAGTACGTTGTATATATAGAGTTTGCCCCAAACATGGGTGGATTTATCAAAATTAAACATAATTATAAGAAATTAAGATTTAATTGAATTAAAAAAATTAGAAAATAGCGTGAAAAATGACATATTCGCCCCTTCCTAACAATTTATGAAGTTCCAAAACAATCTTATGCTGCCTTAGAACTTGCGTGATCTTCATAAATGATCTAGGGTCGTTCTGATGCCCGTTTGATCGAAAGATGGTTGTTTTCTTGTAGGGCTACGGATGGCGATTGATTTGATACCAACTTAGAGCCATGGATCGTGTTTTAGGGGTATGATCATGTGACTTCAAATTTGAATGAATCTTGAAACTATAGATTTGTGTGATTGTTCCTTGATATTTTTCTATGATTTCTTTGCTGTATCACACTGAGCATGTCGTCATGATCGTGAGCCAACAAATGTAGCTCGCTTTTGGGCCCAAACGAAGGTTTTGCAAGTTTGGAGTTTTGGCTGGAATCTAAAATTTCGACGATGGAATTTATAGTCACTTTGTCGACTTCGTGTGGAAAATCCGACTGTTCATCAAGCCCAATGTTTGGATCAGTGATGGCCATGGACCTTACGTAAGCGATGGAATTAGTTTCAAGTCAATCCGGCTCTCGAGCGACGTGATTTGGCCACTCAAGCGAGGCATGGTGCTGCTGATTTTCCTGCACTTTCTTCATGGATCAGCAACTTCTCTCTAGCTTTTCTTCGCACTCGAGCGTTATCATGGGGCATGCCATATATCGAAATGCTCATCTTGATGAGACGAATATGCTCACAAAATTTAGGCCTGATCGATCTCGAAAGAGTGAGATATGAGCGTCGCAAGTCACTATTCATGACTGTCCCTTTAATGGTGTGGAGTTGCAGGGTGGCCGCACGAGAATAATGTGCTGCTACTCATGTTTCACTCTTTTGCCTATAACATTTTCCTGGAGTGTTCGTTCGAGCTGAAATTTGACCCCTGAGGGTTTTCAATCGTGTCGGATCCAATGGCAGTCGTCTCACAGTAAATTGAGAAGCTGAAAATGTAGCTATAGTTATAAGGATTCATTTTAGGGTGCTAGAGGTTGATTATACCGAAATTGTTTCTCAGTCTGCGCTGCCTTAGACATAGCGGAATGGGACAAAACTTAGCAGAAGACTCTTGAGAGACCTCATTAAGATCTTGACCAGTTCTGGGGTTGTTCTGAGATTGCCAAAATTTCTATTATTTGCTAGGCTTTTATTGAGCGAGGGGCCTATGATGATGAAAAATATCTTCCAACCCATAGCTATGCAGTTTTAAAATCGTGCAGCCAAGACCATGCGGTTTAAGGTCGTGCAACTAGACCTCTGCTACATTTTAACGTCATATAATTTGGACCATGCAGTTTAGGATCGTGCATTTAGACCATAGTTATGCAGTTTTAAAGTCATGCAGCTAGGACCATGCAGTTTAAGATCGTACAACTAGACCTATGCTACAGTTTAAGGTCATATAGTTTGGATCATGTGGTTTAGGGTTGGGCATCTAAACTATAGCTATGTAGTTTTAAAGTCATGCAGCTAGGATCATGCAGCTTCAGGTCGTGCAACTAGACCTCCGCTACAACTTAAGGTCATATAGTTTGGACCATTCAGTTAGGGATGTGCATGTAAACCATTGTGTGGGTCTCTATGTAGGTGGAACTCCATAGGGAATAGGTCTATGGATGGCAATCCGACTCCCTAGGGATAAATTGGTTAAGGCCATTCACAAGTACGAGTATGGCTCTCTTACTGAGGATGAGAAGTCATGACCTGATTTTGATCGACCTAGGTTCAATAGGTCAGAGTCAAGGTGCAACCTCACTGGGGATAGCGATAGGACACACACGGCTTCGGCTGCTTAAAATACAGCCGGTGCCAGGTGCAGCAACCATTATTTCTTGCGAGTGCTCAGCCGGCGTTGAGTCTTTGAAAATGTAATAGGTGTTGAGGATGGCCAACACTGCTTCTTAACCACTCAACCGACATTAGATTGTTAAAAACACAGTCGGCACTAGATTGTTAAAAACACAGCCGGCACTAGATTGTTAAAAACACAGTCTGCGCTAAGGAGGGCATTTACTTTGAACACAACCGGTGCTGAGTTGCTGAGCATACAGGCGGTGCTGTGGTTGTTGAAACACAGCTGATGCTAGGTCACTTAGACTGCGTAGCCGGCGTTGGGTATGGATTGATATTTGAGTCATGACCCGAGCCGACCCCGTCCTAGTTAGTGTTGCATGGCATTTGATGAGGAGGCAAATGAAACTTTACCCAGACCTCGAGTCAAAGCCCGACCCAGTTCAGCCCGTTTGTTGGAATTTTTACAGGCGACGATAAGAGTTTCCTTGGGCCTTGGGTCAAAGCCCGACCTAGCTCATTGTCATTTGGCTATCCTTGGATGCAGATGGGATTCTTAGTTTGTGAGGGGCGTTTGAGGGTTGTGTTGGATGAGGGTAAAACCTCATTTTCCCCACTTTTCATTGAACGTAAAAACTTAAACACATTTTTTTTAACAGTGAGCAGAGGGTTCTCGGTGGAAGCTCTGGCAAGCAGGGGGATTCTAGCAAGAGAATAAGTGTTTTGGCAAGCCTTACAGGGGAGGTTTTGGCAAGCCTGGCAGAAAGTTTTGCCAGGGATTAGTGAAGTTGGCGAAAGGGAGCGAGAAAAGAGAGCTCTCTGGGGAGTTTTTCGCGAAACAGGAGATCTCCAACCATGATTTTACGAGTTAAAGAGGCGGGAAATGTAGCAGTGGGCATTTCCACGTGGTTTGGGAGTTTTTTCATGGGCTTAAGTGATTTTTTGATGTCTTTGGAGGCCTTGCAGAGGTTTTTTGGTGGGAAAGAGAAGTTTCGGCAAGAAACTGAAAAGGCAGGGAACAAAACATCGCAGTAGGTGGACCTTCATAAGGAAGGCGACGGTTGTCATTCGCTCATGTGTCAGGCGGTGTAGAAGGACATGGCGATGGTTGTCATTCACTCATGTGTCAGGCGGCATAGAAGGATGTGGCAACGGTTGTCATTTGCTCGTGTGTCATGACGATGGTTTTCAGGTCGGCGTAGCGCGACCCTAGATGTCACGTGTGAGAGATCTGAACACAGTTAGTGCTAGACGTTAACAAGCTTAGTCAATGCTAGGCATTAGAAAACATAGTCACTGCTAAGTGTGAGCCGATGCAACCGGCACTAAGCATTGGCAGACACAACCGATGCTTAAACTTTAGCAAACCTAGTCGACGCTAAGCATTAACAGACAGAACCGGTGCTAAGCTTTGGTAGACACAGCCAACACTAGGCTTTGGCAGACTCAACCAACGCTAAGGGTTAGTGGACACAGCCGGCGTTAAGGTTTAAGTGCCCAACCGGTGCTAAGGTTTGAGAGCACTGTCGGTGCTGATCCAGTGCCTTAGCAATTTTTTATTTGAATCATTGATCCTTTATAATGGCTAGTCCTTCTTACCGAATTCTTGACGTAAAGATGCTTCCAAGAGGTGGAGAGGTCGGTACCGATGATTTTACCAATGAGGCTCTATCAAGGGGTGAGCCCATTTGGCTGACCAAGCCAATATGCCGACCAGAGTGGCCTCTCACTGTCACTTTCATTACTAACCCCGTTCGTTTTGAAGTCCGCGAGGGGAATGATGGAAATATCAGTATTGAAGAACGAGTGGCGCTCCTGCATTGTATGCACAGGAATATAGATTCTGGGGAGAACTTGCCTATCCTTAGGAAACGAATGGTACGGGCAAAGGGGCTACTAATATGGTCAAGAAAAGGCCTTCGAATACAGGGGGAGAACCAATATTTGAAGGGATACTCCTCCTAGACCGCCAAGGTTTTGGTTTCGCTTAGAAGCATCCTTGAACTTGCTTCTTTACTAGCAGCAGTCCAGGTTTTGGGTAGTTACTATGATTGGTGCTCCAATACTGTGAAAGTGCTTCTTGAGACATAGAGTCTCTTTAGCAATACCTAGCTTCTTGGGCATAGGGAAGCAAGAATCTCTTTGCTAAATCTTCATTTTATTAAGGGCCTTTCGAAGATCGAGGCCATGTATGACGAGTTCGTGCCCCAAAACTCGGTCATCTTTGGTGGTGCTAGCTTGGGGGAAGAAGAACCGCCTGCCAGTCTTCAAAATATTTTCGAGGCTTACCAATTGATCCATGCCAAGGCTAGAAATGGTCGGGTCACCTTCACCGAATGGGTGAAATTCTTTTGTGGGGACTATCTCAAAGGCGGTCGGCGTACTCCGAGAGGAAAAGGGAAGGCAGTTGTAAAGGGGATGCCTCCTGTGTATCACTCTGAGACCAGTGATGATTGTGTTTTTTTTGGCCGCATACTTGGCCTTATTTTTATGCAAGTTCGTGCTCCCTGGATGGGCAAACGACATTCATTCAGGTGTATTGTATGTAGCCTGCGACATGGCCAGAGGGCATGAGTATGCCCTTGCTCAGCCAGTCTTGTGTAACATTTACCATGGCTTGGGGGCCATCTCCCGTGAAAAGGCCTACAAAGGCAAAGAGGGAGGGAATGGCATTGTAGGAGGAGAGGCATTTCCTGGGGATTTTAAGACTTCATTCCCCATGCATTACTTGTACGAGTGGCTAGAGGCCTATTTCCCTGACACCTATGTCAAGAACCAGAGCCCGGGGGGTAAACTATGGCCCTTCTTGATGAGGATTGCTAACCAAAAGATTATCTTCCATACCCCAGCGGGAGCTCGGAGTTTATTTGGGAATGACTCCTTAATCATGCGGTGGGTCCCATTTCCGCTCGGGAGCTTCACCGATCGTGCTTTCATTGATGAATTGGGGAAGGAGCTAAATGGCGCCCCAATAACCACTAGGAAGCTCTTGTTCAGCTTGAGCATTAGAGGAGGAGTTCTGCCTTATCAGACTCCACACAATGCCAGACTAGAGGGGTATTTCCCCCACTGCTTCCCCCATCAGCACGGGCCTAATCAAAGCTTCCCCTTCTCCATTTTTTACGAAAAGTGCCGAGGGGACTCTCTGCGAGTGCTGGTTGCCAGAAAACATACAGACTGCCTAGTCCACCTGTTAGAAATGACTGAGATTAGCAAGTATGTGTTACCTCACTTTGGCAGAAGGGTTCGAATGACTGCGGCTTATGCGAACTGGTGGAGGATCACCAGCAAGGGATAATGGGATGAGGATCATCCTTGGAAAAGAGAGAATGGCAATTGGCGGCAGGAGACTAGGCAGAGGAGAGTGGCAAATCCTCCTGCTCCTGATGAAGTCTTTGTCATGGAATATCCCTCGAATTGGCAAGCTCTAGGGATCCCTCGAGAGATAGCAGCTGATGTAGTCTTGCAGAAATTTCTAGCCATGAAACAAAGAACTGAGAGAGTCTTTGATAAACTCAGTTCCATATTTGATTGGGATGAGGGCCGACAGGTCCCTGGTTATGAGAAGAGTCTCACATAAGACCTAAACGCGCTGATTAGGAGTGGTTCTCATAGTAGACTGGCTAAGGGCCCCTTTTAAGGGGCCAATTTTGAAGTGGCTGCTCCTTTTCCGACAGGGGGAAAGAAAAGAAAATGCTCCACCGCTACTGACATTCATGTGTCATCTTCAGTTAGTGGCCGTACTCGGAGGCGTAGGGGTGTCAATCTTCCTGTGATCTCAGAACCAGGAGGTAGCTCTTCCTCCGCTGATCATTTAGCAACTCCACCTGTGTCACCATCTGCACTTTCTCCACCATCTTCTGTCTCTCTTGAATTATCTTCTTCTTCTTCAGAGACTGAAGCAAATGACTCCAGCCCTTCTGAGCCCATTGTTATTCCTTCTGACCGGGAAATGACTCCGGATCTTGAGGAGGTGCCTCTGAGTCCAAGGGTCATTCCTAAGTCCGAGCCAGCTCCGATGGAGACTGACGAGGCTGGAGGTCCCGAAGCAATTGCTCCAGGGAAGGAATCTGGTGCCGATGTGGCTTTTGTGCTTCAGGGGTTTAATGCCCCGACTGACGCAGAGGCTATGATTCAAGAAGAAGGGCCAGTAATTAATGATGCCCCTTAGTACTAAGAGGCCACTGCTCCCGAGGGCGCAGATCATGAGATGAAGGGGTTGAAATTTTCGTGGCTGATGTTCTGACTGCTGAGAAGATGGAAGAAACCATGGCTGGGCCTGAATCGACGATTGGCGATGGCCCAAGGGAAGAGCTAGCTTCTGAACTTGCCAATGTTGACGTGGCAATTCAAGAGGGTGAGAAGGATGGGGAACATGTTTCTTTAGAGGATGCTGAGACAAAAGTGGAGGCCCTCATAAGCGAGGGTCAAGGCAGCGAGGCTGGTATTGAAGAACCCAAGCAGGTTGAGGCTGGGGCTTCTTCTGAGTCTGAGGGGAAAGAAGATCTGGACTTTGCTATCGTTTCAGAGGAGCCAGTGGCTCAGATGAATATCACTTTGACAGGCCCGTTCCTTGAAGCCGAAGCCTCTTCAGTAGTAGTAATCCCAACAGCACCATCTAGGCCCGGGTTTTCTAGTATGATTGCAAGCATGCTTCAAGCAGGCCTTCAGGGTTTCTGAGAGCTACCTTTTAATGAGCTGGGTGAGGCTTTGGCCAAATTGAGGGAATTTGCAGCAACTATGGCGGTTGGAAGTGCACCAGAAGTCCTTTCCCATTTTGATGCAATCCTGAATGAGTTGGAGAGCTAACGATTGAGAATACTACATCATGAGGCAAAAACTAGCAAGCTAGCCAGCTTGGAGGGGTCAATCTTGCATCGTCACGAGAAGATAGACTCTTGCACTGAGAAGGAGGCCATGATGATTGACCGTCAATAAGATCTCAAGAGGGAGGCATAAGGCAGCTACAAGAAAATGATCAAAATAAGGGAAGAGATGCAAATAATGAGGCAGGAATTTCCTGGTCTTGAGACGGAGATGATCCAAAGGAGATGGAGGCCTCTTTGGTTACAGATATGTCCAAACTTGCTTGCACCATTGACTCTGAAACCGTGGCGATGGAGGAGGATACCCAAATGGTGGCCAAACTGAAAGAGCGTGTCTAGGGCACTGAGACCTCTCCTGTGGCGTGCAGTGCAAAGATCCATAGGATATTGATCATTTTTTAAAATGTCTTTTCTTTAGGCTATGGGTCATAATAGCATCAACATCTGCCTGAGAGATGGGGTGAGGGACAGAATTGTCATGTGAGGCAGAGGGCGGGGGACTGCCTTGGAGGTGCACCATCTGAGTGATGGGAATTGACCTCATGGTTAGCTGATTGGCGTGCGACTTCTATATGAACGATCTTTTCCATCATCGCGTGCACCATATCTTCGAATTTGTTCATGCGCTCTTCCTATGCATCGTCAGGCTCGCTTACAACCATTCTGTTGACTGTTGCTTTATGGAGGTCAGCATCAGTTGCAGCTGAAGGCTTGCGAACTTGATGGGTCGTGTGCGGTAGATAGGTCAGTAGGGGGCCAGCGTGCACCGACTAGACTCTACTATTGTTTGCCGATAGTGGGAGGACCGGTTCTCGAGGGTGCTGAGACCGTGGCTGCTGAGTGGCTGGGTCATCTTCTATGACACTAGTCACAATGCAAGGCTCATGGCCTTCTTCTTCAGGCTCCATCATCTGAAGAGGGTAGAAGGGATTTAGGTGGAGAGGGTTATCTGAGCTACTTTCCCCGACCACCTTGGTCACTTCCTTGGTCAGAATTTTTAGACCTCTATCATACTTAACTTTGAGGCTTTGATGGACCTCGCACCAAAACTGTGATCGAGACTGTGGTTGATCAACTCTTCTTGTACAAGAGAGAGCTGTCTCCATCAGGTGCTGTAAAGGATGAGAGCCAGGGACTGGGGTCATCTTGGGCCGGAGAGGATGAAGAACTTGATCTTTCATCAGGTCATTGCCTCGAGCTCTCTTGTGGGTTTCAAAGACACGACCAAAATGACGGGGCTGGTTCAGGATGGTAGTCTTGGGGAAGGTCTTCGAGTACCATGGTTGGAGGTGCTTGCTCAAAGAAGGGGAGCAGGCGAGAGCTTGAGGACACCTGAGTCGAGAGCGAGGGGCTATCTGTGACGGCGACTTGTGTGCACCCCGCGTAGAAGGATCACGGGGGACCTGAGGTTCAGCCCGACCTCGAGTAAGTGATCTGGCCTTCGGAGGCCGAGAACTGCGAGCAGGTGTCTATAAGAAAACAGGTGGAGACCTGCCCCTTACAGAGTGTGCTTGTGTGTGCTGAGTAGGAGGACGAGGACGTCGTCTCCTGTGAACTCGGGTTGACGCAATGACAGCGTTGCCCTGAGTGGTGGGATGCATATGAGCAGCGTGTGTAGGACCTGGCCTTGAGAGGTCTTATTCTGGACATAGACTCGAGGTAACATAAGAATTGCCCCGAGGTGTTACCTCGAGTCTATGTGTCTCGGGTTTCAAGGGAGACCTAGGACATTTTGAGATCGCTCTCTCGAGAACCTCGTTCAAGAACAAGTGCAGGTATTACCAACCGGTGAGAGAGGAATTTAAGGTAGGTTCAGGACTTACTCAGTCTAACTCGCGTGGGTGCCCTCTTAGATCACAAAGAAAGCCCCCTAGTCATAAAACTGGTTCGGAATCGCCTCCCTTTGGCTTGTATTCTCCTATTTTTTGCAATCACTCATATATAAGGCAGGTGTGTCAACGAACCTCACCTTGCCTCGTTCGTGAACGTACACAAGCGTTCACTTTCATAAGAAGAAGAGAAGAATAAGAGAAGGAAGATGGGGGAGAGAGGAATTTGACTAGGCGGGGAGATCAACACATTGACTAAGCTGGTAGGTAATTGGTCTGATGTAGCAGTAAAATGGGCTCGGTAACTAAGATCGACTCAAAAGAGTTACTAATAGACATCAATATCGATACTGACTAGTTAGACATGATGGTTAATCTGTTGTGGCAATAAAGTGGACATAGTAATTCTGACACAATAACATTACGGCTAGATGACAGGGCTACCATAAAATAGAGAGGGGGCAAGAAAGAGAGAGAAGACACAGTCAGCGCTAGGTATCGCCGGCTATGTTAGAGAGAGAAGGGGCAAGAAGGACACAGTCGGTGCTAGGCATCATCAGCTATATATTTTTTTAGAAGAGAGGAGAGAAAAAGACACAGTCGTCGCTAGGCATTATCGGTTATGTTTCAAGAAGAGCAAAGAGTGAGAGACACAGCCGATGCTAGGCATTGTCGGTTGTGTTCTAAGAAGAGAGAGAAGACGTAGTCAGCACTGAGCTTCGCTAACTAGGCTAGACAGAGAAGAGAGAGGGGTCACAATCGGCACTAAGCTTCATCGATTATGTTTAGACAGAGGAGAGAGAGGGGACGCAGTCGGCACTGAGCTTTGCTGACTGTGTCTAAAGAAGGGGATAGAGGATGGGAAGAGAGAGAAAGAGATAGAGATGGGAAGAAGAGAGAGAGACAGATAGAGACGAGAAGAAGAGAGAAAAAGAAAGAGAGATAGAGATGAGAAGACGAGAGAGAAAGAGAGATAGAAATGAGAAAGAGAGAGAGAGAAACAGAGAAATAGATGAGAAGAAAAGAGAGAAAGAGACCTTACCAAAAGGCACCAGCCTTTTTTTTCTCTCTCTTCTCTCTCTCTCTCCAAGACGCACCCATGAGATTAAGCAAAAATGAAGTCTTTATTGAATCTTTAAGAATGAACCCATGGGGGATTTTACAATTTTTTGCTTTACATGATTATATAGAATTTGGCTCAAACATGGGTGGACGCCCAAAAACTATATAGAAGTGAATATAATTACAATTTATTTGAATTAAAAGAAATTCTAAAAGTAGGTGTAAAAGGACTATTTTACCCCTGTCTAATAATGTGTGGAATTCAAGAACAATCCTTGCTGTTAATCGAGAACTTGCATGATCTTCCATGACTGATTTGGGGTTATTCTAATGTCAGTTTGATCGAAAGATGATTGTTTTCTTATGGGGCTCGACATGGCGATCGATTTGATACCAACTTCGAGCCATGAATCATGTTTTTGAGCCATGATCATGAGACTTAAATTTTGGATGAATCTTGAAAACTTTGAATCGATTGTGTGCTCCTTCCTTGATGTTTTTCTTCCGTTTGAATCACACTGAGCATTTCGTCACAATCACGTTGCAACAAGCGCCGCTCGATTTTATATTCAGATGAAGATTTTGTCATCTTGATTTTTTGGCTGGAATCTTAAAATCTGACGGCAAGAATTTACAACTGCTTCCATGCCTTCATGTGTGAAATCCAACCGTTCATCGTATGCATGGTTAGGACCAGAGATAGTCATTGACCTCATGCAGATGATGCAATTGGTTTCATACCAATCATATTTGCGAGCGTCATGATTTGGTCACTCTAGAGAGGCATGCTACTGCTGAATTTTCTTCATAGATCAACAACTTCTCTCTAGTTTTTCTCCCTGCTCAGGCATCGTCACGAGGTGTACCACATATGGAAACGCTCATCTTGTTGAGACGAAGTCACACAGAAAAATTTGAGCATAATCTAACTTGGATTGATTGATAGATATATAGGCCCCAAAAGTCACTGACCGTGACTGTGATAACAACCACCTTTAATGGTGTTTTTGTGCAGGGTGGCCACACGAGAATAGTGTGCGTCCTACTCTTTTTTGGTATTTTACCCATAACATTATCTTAGAGTGACCGATTAAACTGAAACTTGACCCATTGGGGTTTTCATCCTTGCTGGATTCAATGGCAGTGGTCCCACCGCTCTTTAACGTACCAAAAATATAGTTCTAGATACGGGGTCCATTTTAGGGTGTTAGAGGCTGCTTTTGTCGAAATTGTTTCTTTGTGTTCACTGCCTTAAACATGTCTGATCATGATGAAACTTGGCAGGTGGCCTTTTAGCGTGCTGATGAAGATCTTGATCGATTCTGAGATTGTCAAAATTTCCACTATTTTGTAGGTTTTATTGACATGCTTCCTCTTTATTCCGCATTAAAGATCAAGGTGTTAAAAAATGCGTTCAAACACAAGTATGACTCCCTGGGGTGAATAATGAGACTCCATAGGTTTATGGGACGTAATTCGACTCCTTGGCGATAAGGTAGCCAGGTGTAAAGTAGACCCACTAGGGATTGAAGTGGTAGACCCTAACTCTGTTGGGGACTAACGGGCTGCAATACAGATGTAGTTCCTATTGGGGATTAGGGACAGTGGCCTCCCCTCGACTCTATTAGGGATGACCAGTCGTGGCCTAGATGGAACGGCCTGGATGCAACTCCACTAGGGATAGTGGTAGGACACACTCAGTGAGGACCAAGTTCGGGTACGTACGGTGCTAGAACATGCATGGCGCTAGCATGAGGTGCATAACACACATAGTAGCAGATTTGAGAAGTACAAGTGTTGACACTTACACGGTGTTTATAGCACGAGAGAATGCAACACAAGTGGTGCTAGTGTGCGCAGTGGAAACACATATGGCAAAGAAGTTGAGAACATAGCCGACGCTGGGTATAAGTTAGTGGTCTGGCCTTAAGCCCGAGCTTGACCCGATCATGGTCTCTGTTTGCTAGAGTTGTCATGGGTGGTGGCAAACTTTCATTTGAGCCTTAAGCCCCAGCCTGACTAGATCTGACCCATCATCGTTTAGCCTTCTAGGATGTGACTGGAATTCTTGATTTGTGAAGAGAATTTCAGGGAAGCTTTGCCTATATAAGGGGGTAAACCCCATTTCTATGATTTTTACCAAAGGTTAAAACGGCTACGGCATTTGAGCAGTGAGAGTGAGAGAACTCTCGATAAGATTTCCAGTGACTGCGCAAGGCACTTCACGTAAGATTTTGCAGAAGTTTGCCGACAAGCAGGAGAGAGCACCGAAAAGAACACCATGTTTTCATGGAGTTGCAGGAGTTTGCCAGAAAGTGTAGCGAGACAAACTGGGGGTCTTTTCTTGGGAGCTTTAGAGACTCTACCCGTGGCTTTGGGTGTCTTGCAGAGGGCTTCCTGAGGACTTTCGTTGTGTTTCTGGTAGTTTTTTGACATTGTGCAGGAAGGGGAAAGTCCTTATAGTGGTTTTTCGGGAGTTCTAACGGAAGAGGGGAGTTTTCGAGGGGGAAGTGAGAGGTCACAAGATACAAATAGTCACTTGGAGATGATGGGTTACTGTAGGAAAACAAGGAGTTCTGGGATACAAACAGTCACCTGGAGATGAAGGGTCGCTGAGAGACGAAGGGTCACCGAGAGGTGAACAATCGTGATAGTGACGAAGGGTCCCTGGTAATTTGATCCATTAAAGGAAGATGAGGGGTCTCGAGAAGGTGCGCAGTCATTGAGGAGACGAAGAGTCTTGGGCAACCAAAGGGTCACGAGAGCCGAGGAAGCACAGGGAAACGAAGGGTCACTAGAAGGTGAACAGTCGCAGTGGTGAGAGGCCTTGAAAACACAATCGATGCTAGCCTTAGGATACGTAGCTGGAGCTGGGCCTCATAAACACAGTCGGCGCTAGCTTTAAGATACACAGTCGGTGCTGGCTTTAGGATACACAGCCGGCGCTGGGACTCAGAAACACAGCCGGCGCTGGGACTCAGAAACACAGCGGGCGCTAGCTTTAGGATATGCAACTAGGGCTGGGTCTCTGAAACACAGTCGGCACTAGTGCCTTGGTCGCACGTGGCTAGGGAAATGATGCGCCGAAATTTAGTCGTGCGTGGCCATTGCTTGCTGGGCCCTTTGATGAATGGTGCTGAATCATGTTCTGTTGTGATCGTGCATGGCGATGATTGGGGTTGGCAAAGGGCGGTGACGAATGGTAAGGTCGGACTTATGAAACCTTTTAAAAGCCAAGTCCTTCAGCACAACAGTGAAGTCCATGTTGTTTTGTGGAAGAGCACTCACTATGAACAGGGTATGCTCTCCATCATAGGCCAGCTCCTTTCTAGAGAAGTTTGCTTTGTATGTTTGATATACTCGTCAAATGAATTGAGGTTGACTCAAAAATGGTTGGCTTCTTCTTTTGGCCTGTAACCATCCTTTTTGAGAACACTCGGCAGATGAATTGAAGCTGACTTGCAAATGGTTTTGCTTTTTCTTCATGATGAGGGCGCCTCTATTTGGCCGGTAACCATCCTCTTATCCTTAGGTGCAAGAGTAGCACTGTGGGTTTTGGCTTGTAATCGTCCTCTTATCTTTAGATGCAAGAGCAGCACTGCGTGTTTTGGCTCGTACTCGTCCTCCGATCCTCAGATGCAAGGGATTTGTAACCTCCATAATAATCTTGTAACTCCTTCTAATGAAATAAAAGATTTAAACCTTGTTTGAATTGTCTTACTTGTTTTTTATTTCTTTTTACTGTTCTTTTAACTCTTTGTTGTTGCGCATTTAAGTATGCATCAGGGTTAGTATTTCTTTAAGTATCGCCCATTGATAGGGGGCATTGCCTCCTCCCCTTCAGGATGTGCAAGTATATAAGCTCCATTCGGCGAGACTTTTTTTACTATAAAAGGACCCTCCCACTTGGGTTCAAACTTCCCTTTACACCGCCCATGCATAACAATCAGCCTCTTGATGGCTAGAACCAGATCCCCATGGGCGAATAAGCAGACTTTGGCTGACTTGTCAAAGGCTCTCTTCATTCTCCCTTGGTTGATTTCGAGGTTTGTGGAGCTTCCAACCTCTTTTCATCAAGCTCATCCAACTCTTGATATCAAAGTTTGACCCCATCATCTTCGGTTAGTCCTTGGTGCAAAGCGACACGTAATGAAGGGATTTGAATTTTAAGAGGTAAAATTTCTTCACCCCCATAGACTAGGGAATAGGAAGTGGAATCGATGGCATTTCATGTGGTAGTGTGATAGGCCCACAAGGTTTCATGAGTTCTTCGTCGTCGATACCGATTTCCTTAAAGCATTGCACAGGGTCTTATTTAAAAGCTTCAGCTAATCCGTTGGCTCGAGGGTGGTACATAGTCGAGTACTTCCACTCGAAACCAAACTGGTGAACCAAGCGATCGATGTGGTGACTTC
This sequence comes from Amborella trichopoda, assembly GCF_000471905.2. The sequence continues at coordinate 75,167 of NW_006497767.1, forward strand.
TAAACTGAGGGTTGTTGTCGGATATAATCTGATTAGGCACTCCAAACAGAAATATTATATGATGTCGAATGAAATTAGCCACTGTGGTCCTAAGGACTTGCTTAAGGGGGACCAGTTTAGCCCACTTGGAGAAGTAATCTGTTGCAACTAGAATAAATACATGACCCATTATTGAAGGAGGGTCAATAGGCCCTACAATGTCCTTACCCCATTGTCAGAAGGGTCATGATGCCATTGCAGGGTGTAAGGTCTCTGGAGGCTAATGAACAAGGCTTGAATGTATTTGGAACACTTGACACTTCTTAGCATAGGCTAAGGAATCATCAATCATCGAAGGCCAATAGTACCCCAATTTGCGTATCCTTTCATAGAGCTTGGGACCAAATTGATGTAATCCACAGATGCCTGAGTGTACTTCTCCCAAGACCTTATTTGCTTCTTGCACATCCATGCATCTAAGAAGAATACCGTCAAATGATCGTCTGAAGAGAGCATCTCCTTCAAGGAGGGTATACTTGGTAGACATTCAACGTACACTGTTGCACTCGGCATGATTCTTCGAGAGTCTATCATGTCTTAGAAAATTAGTGATGGGATCTCTCCAATCTTCTAGCTGCTCGACTTTTGCGCATATTGGGTTGAAGAATTCCTGTGGTTGGTTTTGAACCTTAACTCGCTGACCCCATGCCATTTCATGTTCGGTCTTGATAACTTCTTTAGCTAATGGAAGTGTAGGAGGGCACTCGGGGAAGAGATTTTTCTCATCATCCACGTCTGCCTCAGTTCTTAGTTCCATATGTCTCCACTCTGCCACCTAGACAGGCGTGGGGCCTGATGAGGATAATTGAATTGTAGCACTAAGCTTTGTGAGTACATCAACCTGCAAGTTTAGTCTCCTAGGGATGTGGCTCAAGAATACATCCTCAAGCTGGTCCAAATACGATTTTGCAGTATCATAATAGGGATTGAGAGTGTCCTTTCTTACATCATAGATCCCTTTAAGCTGGCGAATGGCCGACTCAGAGTTGCCATAGAACTTGAGCTGCTCCAAGTTTATATCCAAGGCTATCTCCAATCCAATTATAAGGGCCTAGTATTCTATCTTGTTATGAGAACCGGCCTCGGTGAGAGAGAAAGAAAATGACAATAATCCTCCTTTCAGAGTCAGGAATATCACTCCGGCGCCTCCTCGATCAAATTGGAAGGCTCCTTCAAAATACATCTCCCATGCATAAGAAAGTTTTGCATAGAATACTTCTTCATCAAGGAGGTAACTTGATAAAGGAAATTCTGCCGGTACGTGGTGTGCTGCGAGAAAATCAGCCAAGGCTTGACCCTTGATGACCTTTTGTGGGACATATGTGATGTCAAATTCCATCAGCAATAATGCCCACTTAGGAAGGCATTCTGACTGGCATGGGCGTGTCATGAGAAATTTTACGAGATTTGCCTTCAATATAAGTTTTACTTCATGACCGAGAAAGTAGTGGCGGAGCTTTTGTACAGCGAAAACTAGGTCCATGCACATCTTCTTTATAGAGGGACAATTCTTCTCAGCCCCTTGCATCCTGCGGCTGAGATAGTACAGTGCAGTTTCTTTCCTTTCGTCATTGTATTGTTTCAACAATGCCCTGAGCGATTCGTCGAGGGCAGTTCCATACAGGATGAGGGGTTCCTAACACTGGCGTTGAGAGCACTGAAGGATTGAGTAAATAATGCTTGATGTCATTAAGGGCTGCCTGTCATGCTTCATCCCAGATGAATGGGGTGTCCTTCTTTAATAGGTGCGTAAAGGGTTTATAGCGACCTGAGAGATTTGAGATAAACCTATGGATATAACAGCTGTCCTTGGAGGGATCGTAGCTCTCGCAATGTAGTTGGTGGCGGCATTTCCTGAATCGCCTTGATCTTGACCGGCTCAACTTCCAATCATCAGTGTCTAATAATGAACCCCAAGAACTTTCCTGAACGCACTCCAAAGCACACTTTAGCGGATTCATTTTGAGCAGATGACGGCATAATCGGTCGAACACCTTTTCAAGATCCCTCATGTGAGCGTCTTTCACTTCGGATTTTACCACCAATTCATCTACGTAACATTCCACCTCTTTGTGCATCATGTCTTTGAAGATGGTGGTCATTGCTCTTTGATATGTGGTACCAGCACTCTTCAATCTAAAAGGCATCATTGTGTAGCAGAAGACCCCTTTTGGAGTCAAGAACGCGGTGGCTTCCTCATCTTCAGGCGCCATCCGTATCTAATTATACCTGGAGTATCCATCCATGAAGGAAAATATTTTGTAGTGAGTCGTAGAATTAATGAGCATCTCGATGAATGGCAATGGGAAGTCATCCTTGGGACAGGTAGTATTCAGGTCACAGAAGTCAATGCAAACCCTGATTTGGCCATTCTTCTTCTTAAGTGGAACAACATTCGCTAGCCACTTTGGGTATTTGACTTCGCGAATGAAGCCTGATTGTCTGAGTTTGGTCACCTCAAAATCTATCTGCATTTCGAGGTCAGGCTTAAACATCCTTGATTTCTGCTTGACAGGTATGACAATCGGATCGATGCCGAGATAATGAACGACAACTTGAGGGTCTAAACCAGGCATTTCATGATAATGGCAAGCAAAGATATCTCGGTTTGCTGCAAGAAGGCAGTAAAGTTCTCCTTCTCTTCTGACAACATATTTGTAGAGATGAAAGTGAGTTTGGGTCGGCTTCATCTCTTAGATTTATCTCCTCGAGCTTGTTATCTATGGCTTATCCGCCATCTTCCCATTCTTATGGGGCCTCATGCAACTCCTCATCATTGGTTCCATAGGTCTTCTCATTAATCTCAAGTGCAGAGACTCATGATCCTAACATCTCCACCTCTAATAGAGCTCCAAGGTAGGTCATGATTTCTGCATCTTTCTCGAACTGAAGCACAAAAGGATCGACTTTGAATATGGACGTTGTATCCAGCTGTGGGAGTTTAATTTGAAGGTTACAGGGAAGTTGAGATTCAGTGATTGTGGTACGAGAAATGCCCGCGTATGAATCACACGGTCTTTGCATGGGTGTCTGCAGTGTTTTCCCCATGTTGGATGATAGTTCATAAACTTGTACCATGTGGCAAGCCTCCTGTGAATAGAAGTTCTGGCCTCTTGATTTTCTTAGTCTCTGCTCAAGGTCAGGCTTCAGGGGCCACTGGGTTTCTTTGGTTTTGACATCTTGTGCTTCTTTGAAGAAGATGGCTCTGCCTTGGCTCTAGCTATCAGGGCATCAGCAACTGCTAAAAATCCAGCTGCCTGGGCCAGCATCTTTTTCAATCGCCTCCGTTTGCATCCTGCTTATATTGGTTCCTTCAAGTTCTCTGTCAAAAGCCTCTTGCAGGAGACATAGAAGAGGAAGGATGAGAAGAAGAAGAAGGAGGAGGAGAAAGGTCAGTAAGTGAGGGACTTTTAAGGTCGTTCCCCTCATCAGACCGATTTGGGCAGCTTTTTGCTTCATCACTAGAGTTGGACATGCGCAAGGAGTCTTTTAAGTCTTTCGCCTGCTCAGACCATTAGGGAGTCCTTTTAACGTCGTCACCCTCATCGGACATGCTCTGAGGAGAGGATGGAACGGGGACATCTTCTTGATGGGATGAGGAAGGAAGAATGATCGCACCAGGATTAAAGTCTAAGAAAGTTGGCAGTGGGGAAAGAGGCCTGAGAAATTCCTTCTCAACTGGTGGTTGAGCCGTCTTGTTTCTCCGACGAGCAGCCCTTGAGGTTCGCCTTTTCCTATTTTTTATCGAAAGTACTTGATTTGTGTTGTTAGGCTTATGAATAGCCTTAGCTTGGCGAACTACTTCTCGCTTTATGAACTTGAGTCTGCTTTGCCCATGATGAACTAACAATGGCTGGGAGGTCGAGGGTTCAGCAGGATCTGAATCATCATTACTCAGAACTTGTGTCGAGAGGTCCTCTTGTACCGGTGGAGCAGTGGTTTGGGGATCTTTTTCTGGAACATTGTAAGACTCTTGGCATCCCTCTATTTCCTTTGCAATTATATCATGGAAACTGGAGCATTTGGTCAGGTCATGGGCCCATATCTGATGTTATGGGCACCAATGGTTCTTAGTTCCTTGAGCAAGGCGTCGAGGCTATCGTTCCGATTTTGGTGTGATGAGACGTTCTTGAAGCATCATAAAGAATGGGGCACAAAGGAGATTAGGCGTTGTGTTTGTCTCTTGGACTGTCACTGCGTGGGAGGCCTCTGCTGCCCTGAATGCCTCCTTCAGCTCTTCAAGTTTTATCTGACCCTTCTGGATTAGGGCTTCGATAATGTCTTTTAACGTATAGCAGTCCTCTGTGGGGTGGTTTATCCTCTGATGATAAGCACAATGATTCGATTGGGTATCGAGTCTGGCTTAGTCAGGGAACTTGGTTTATGAGAGCCATGTTCTGTTCTAATAACAATCGGAGTAATGCTGGGACCCATTCCTTTTCAAAGGGGTAGACATTGTTCCTATGCCTTGTCTAATAATCATCTCGATTAAGGTTCGTGGGTGGGGGTACTCGATTGTATGACTATTGTTGCTTGCCTTCCTGAGTCGCTTTCGCTGTGTTTACCCCTTTGGAGAGGTCCAAATTTTGGGAGGGAACCTTCTTTGGATTGCTAACCGTGATGGCTGCGTTGATCACTCCTTTTGGGTGGTTGCCTCAGGTATTAGTCCGAGAGCTACCATTGCCCAGAATGTTCCCTGAGCTTGCAGACTGTTGTCGTGACCCGTCGTGGTAGCGTGACAGACTTTCTATGCGAATTGACTTGGAGATCAGAGAAATTTCAGTTGCCATGTTTCGCACACAGGTTTAAACCACTTCCTTCTCAAGTATGGGATTGGGATGGCGAGCAGCCAAGTCACTCCACCTTAGTATGAATTGATCCATAGGCTCATCGGGATCTTGGGTCAAGGTGAGAAGCTCGATGGTTTGAACCTCTCTCTTGACCTCATAGAAATGTTGGTGGAATAGTTTCTCCATTTCCCGCCAAGTATGTACTGAGTTTGGGGGAAGCCGAGCATACCATTGGAATGTCGGGCCATCAAGGGTTTCAACAAACTGACGGAGAAGGAGTCTACCATCAGCTGCTGTCTCTCGACATGCTGCTTGGAAGTGGGTGATATACTGGTTCGGGGATGTGGTTCCATTGAACAGGGGAAACTTCCCTTTCTTGTAATTTGAAGGAAACAACACCTAATCAATATATGAAGGGTACAGCTTTTGATAAGGCGTTGCACCCTGTATACCTGAGATTTGTCTATTCTTTAAGCTATGGGTCACCATAACATCGATGTCTGCCTGTGAGACAAGATGAGGGACAGAATTGTCCTATGAGGCAGAGGGAAGAGGTTGCCTTGAAGGTGCATCATCTGAATGATGGGAATTGACATCATGGTTAGCTGATTGTCTTGCGGCATCTATGCGATCAATCTTCTCTATCATTGTGCGTACCATATCTTCAAACTTATTCATGCGCTCATCTTGAGAGTCATTAGGCTCATTTACAACCATTACGCTGACTGTTTTTCCAGGGAGGTCAACGTTAGCTGCAGTTGAGGGCTTCCAAGCTTGACGGGTCGCACGCGGTAGATCGGTCAACAAGGGGTCAGCATGCCCCGACTGGACTCGAGTTTTGTACACCGATCGCGTGAGGACCGGTTCTCGACGATCTTGGGACTGTGATTGCTGAGTGGCTGGGTCATCTTCTACAACACTAACCATAGTGCAGGGTTCATGGACTTCTTCTTCAGGCCTTGTCATCTGAAGAGGGTAGAAGGGGTTCAGGTGAAGAGGGTAATCAGAGATGGTTGCCCCGACCATCTTGATTGCTTTCCTAGTCAGACTTTGCAGACCCCTATCGCATATAGCTCTAAGGTTTTGTTGGACCTCATGCTAGAACTGCGATAGAGACTGTGGCTGGTCAGCCCTATTTGCACAAGAAAGAGCTGTTTCCATTAGGTGAAGCAACAGGTATGGGCCAGGAACTGGGATCATCCTCGGTCAAGGAGGATGAAGGACTTGAGCTCTCATCAGGTCTTTGCCTCGAACTCTCTTGTGAGCTCCAGAGTCATGACCAAGGTGACGGGGCTGATTCAAGATGGTATTCTTGGGGAAGGTCTTCAAGTACCAAAGCTGAAGGTGCTTGCCCAAAGGTCGAGGGGCAAGCAGGAGAAGGGTTGACTCATGTCGACGACTGAGTCGGGAGTGAGGGGTTGTCTGTGACAACGACGTGTGTGCATCCTTTGAAGAAGGATAGTGGGTGAATTGGGTCTCAGCCCAGGCTCAAGCAAGTGATCTAGCCTTAGGGGGCCGAGAACCACGATCAAGTGTTTGTAAGAGAATAGGTCGAAGCCTGCTCCTTACAGGGTGTACTAGTGTGTGCTGAGTAGGAGAACGAGGGGGTCATCTTCCATGTACTCGGATTGACGCAGCGATGGCGTTGCCTTGAGTGGTGGGATGCAAACGTACAACATGTGCAAGACCTGGCCTTAGGAGGCCTAATCCTGAACGTTGACTCAAAGTAACATAGGGGTTGCCTCGAGGTGTGGCTCTAGTGGATGACTCATGAGCCTTATGGTGTGTGCAAGAGGTGGAGGCCCCAAGGTCTCTGCTTCGATGTGTCGGGCCTCTAAGGGTAGAGACTCGTGGTGGTGTACCCACTGAGGCAATGACAACTTGCTTGCCTTTTGCAGAAAGGGATCGGGCAGCCTTCCGGACTACCTTGACAATGCGACCGACAAGCGACTTGCCGATGATAGGGTGCATACTGTGAGTAGCAGCAGATGTGCTACTAATGCAGGGCACCTTAGTGGAAGTTCAACCAGGGCATGGAGATGGGGAGTTATGGACCTTTAAGTCCCTTCTCACGTCAATCCAGGTCAAGACCTTGGAGCTAGACACTGGGTCTTTGCTCAAAAGGAAGGTTGGGAATGAAGTTTGAGGAACTTGTCCTAGTGAACGCTCGTGAATGCGGGGATTAGAAAATTCCCAATTCGGATAAACGGGTTAGGAAACCCAATAGCCATGTGATGTGTGAAATAAAAAAACAAAGGAAAACTAGCAAAATAATAACGACCCGACGAAGGGGTAACGAGTCCCCATTGGAGTCGCCAAGCTGGTTAGGTGCCTCGATCTCGCCCTTCGGATCTAGATGATCGGGCGGCATGCGTCTCGGGTTTCAAGGAACTCAAGACTTTGAGATCGCTCTCTCAAGATCCTCGCTCAGGAGCGAGGGCAGATATACTAACCGATGAGAGAGAAATTTAAGGTGGGTTCGGGACTTACTCGGGCAGGCTTGCGTGGGCCCCCTCTTAGATCATGAAGAAAGTCCCCCATAGTCATAGAACTGGTTCAAAATCGCCTCCCTTGGCCTCTATTCTCTTATTTCTACAATCACACACACATGGTTAATTTTACAAGGCAAGTGGGCCGAAAGAGACCCCACCTTGTCTTTGAGAGAATGTACATGGACGTTCGGCGTGGTAGTACGACGGACATGATAATTAGATCGGAACAACAGAAATACTATTAGACACAAAAAAGATCATCGGCTAACCTGAAACAATGGCTAGCCTATCGTAGCAGTAAGGCGGGCATGGTAACTAAGACCAGCTCAACGATAATACTGCTAGACGACAAGACTACCATGATAATGTTGTCTCAGTCTCTCTTAGTCAAATGAGAGAGAGAGAGAGAGAAGAAAGAAGAGAGAGAAAGAGAGACATGCACAGTACTACTGATGTCGCGCATGTGAGAAGAAGACGAGATGAGTAATGAGGGAGAAAAGGAAAAAGGACGAGAGGAAAGAGAAAAGGAAAAGATTGAAGAAGAATGAGAGAGAAGAGAGCAAGGGAACATGGTCAACAATGAGAGAAAAGATAGGAAAGAACATGGACAGCGATAAGCTCCCGTCATCCATGACGAAAGGGTAAGAAGCGAGAAAAGATATGGACGGCGATGAGCTTCTGCCGTCCATGACAGAGGAATGAGAAAAGAGAGAGAAGACATAGACGATGATGAGCTTCCACCGTCCATGATAGAAGAATGCAAGAAGAGAGAGAAGATATGGACGGTGATAGGCTTCCACTGTCTATGATAAAAGATTAAGAGGAGAGAGAAAATATGGACTGCGATGTGCTTTCATTGTCCATGATAAAAGATTAAGAGGAGAGAGAAAATATGGGCGTTGATATGCTTTAGCCTTCCATGATAGAAGATTAAGACGAGAGAGAAAACATGGGTAGAGATGTGCTTCTACCGTTCATGATAAAAGATTAAGAGGAGAGAGAAAATATGGGCGATGATGTGCCTCCGCCGTCAATGACAGAGAATAAAGAAAAGAGAGAGAACATGGACGGCGATGTGTTTTCGCTGTCCATGACAAAAGGGAAGACAAGGGGACTTTGACAAAGGCCTGGCCTGCCACTCTGGTTCAGTCCCGGGTCACTATTCGTGTCTCTAAAGCAAGAAGACATCATGCTAGGCAATGGACTCTGCCATGCATGAATAGAGAGGAAAGAGAGAGAATAGAGAGGGTATGAAAGAGAAGAAAGAGAAAGGAAAGATAAAGAAAAAGAAGGAAAGTTGATAAAGAAACTCATAGAAGAAATAGGAAAGAAAGATACAAACGAGGGGAGATAGAAAGAGAGAGATGAGAGGAGGAGAGAGAAAATTACCTTACCAAAGGGTACCTGCCCTTTTCTTCTCCCTCCTCTCTCTCTCTCCAATACATACCACAATTTGAACGTAAAAAACTCTCAAATTTTATTGATGAGTTATAAGAATTAAGGGTCCTTTAACAATGTGTGTTTAACATGTACTTATAGAATTGGGCCCAAACATGGGTGTACTCCTAAAAACTACCTAAATTGATGATAATTACAATTTATCTGAATTAAAAGAAATTCTAAAAATGAGTGCAAAAGGACTGTTTTGCCCTTGCCCAACAATATGTGAAATTTCAAAACAGTCCCTGCTGCTGCCCTAAAACTTGCATGGTCTTCCATGGATGATTCGGGGTTACTCCATCATAAGTTTGGTCAAAAGATGATTGCTTTCTTGTCGGGCTCGACATGACGATCGATTAGATACCAACTTCGAGCCACGGATCACGTTTTTGGGCCACGATCATGCAACTCGAAATTTGCATAGATCTTGAAAACTTCAGATCAATAATGTGTTTGTTTCTTGATGTTTTTCCTTGGTTTATTCGGTGAATCACATTGATCATGTTGTCACAATCTCATTGCAACAAACATAGCTAGATTTTGTGTTCGAACGAAGATTTTGTTGTTTTGAGTTTTTTGCCGAATCCCGAAAATCCATCTGCCGAAATTTATAACATCTTCGATGCCTCCGTGTGTGAAATCCAACCGTTCATTAGACACGACGTTCGGATCGGAGATAGCTTCATACCTTACGCACATAATGCAATTGGTTTTGCATCGATCGGGTACTCATGTGCCGTGATTTGGCCGCTCGAGTGAGGCATGTTGCTACTGAATGTTTTGCAATTATCTTCATGAATCATCAACTTCTCTCTAATTTTTCTCTCTGCTCAGGTATCGTCACGGGGCCTTCCACATATCAAAATGCTCGTCTTGATAAAACGAACAAACTCACGTAATTTGAGAACGATCCGACGTAGAACGAGTGAGATATGAATCCTGAAAGTCACTACTCGAGGCTATAAAAATAGTCATCTTTAATGGTGATTTGGTGCAGGAAGGGCGCACGAGAATATTGTGCAGCCTACCCCTTTTTGGTCTTTTACCCATAACTTTGTTCTTGAGTGCTTGATTAAGTCGAAACTTGACCCATTAGGGTTTTTGATAGTGCCGGATCCAATTGCGATGCTGCCAGAGCTGTTTCACACACTGAAAAATATAATTCTAATTACGGGGTCTGTTTTTGGGTGCTTGAGGCTAATTTTTCCGTAATTATTTCTTTGTCTACACTGCCTTAGATATGTCGAATTGCGACGAAACTTGGCCTTTTAGAGTGCTTAGGAAGGTTATGACCCATTTTGGTTCAATTCTGAGACTTTTGGGAATTTCATTGTATGTCGAGGCTTTATTGATCGGCTTCCTCTTTTATTCCGCATCAGCGACCAAGGTGTTGAAAAATGCCTTCAAACACTATCCTTTGTCATGGACGGTGGAACCCCATCACCATCCATGCTTCCCTTTCTCTTCTCTTTCTTTTCTTTTCCTTTCCTTCTCTTTTCTCCTATCACTTTTCTTCTCTCTCTTTCTCTCTTTGCTTTCTTATCTCTCCTCTTTCTCTTTCTTTTTCTTCCTCTCTCATTTGACTAAGGGATAAGCCTAGCACTATCACAGTAGTCTTGTTGTCGAGCAGTATTGTTGTCGTGCTGGTCTAAGTTACCGTGCCCATCTTGCTGCCACATCGAACTCATCGTTGTACCAGGTTGGTTGGTGTTGGTGTTCTGTCGTCAATTAGTATTCCTGTCGTGCCAGTCTGCGTTACGGTACCCGTCTTGCTACCACGTCAAGTCAATCATCGTGCCAATTTAACCATTGTCCTAGGATAGCCACCTGGTCAAATGTCTCTTTCTTTTCTTTTCTTCTCTCTTCTTCCTTCTTCTAAACCTCATCTCATCATTTCTTCTCTTTTCTCCTTTGAATGTGCACACCTTTGTGCATTCACCCAAAGACAAGGTGGGGTTCTTTGGCTCAATTGTCTTGTAAAATTAACCATGTGTGTGTGATCATAGAAACTAGAGAATACAGGCCAAGGGAAGCAATTTCGAACCAGTTGTACGACTCGAGGGCTTTCCAGTGTGATTTAAGAGGGTGCCCATGCAAGCCAGCCCATGTGAGTCACAGACCCAGGTGAGGTGTGTCCCACCTCACAACAAATTCCTCTGTCATTGGTTGATGTATCTGCCCTTGTTCTTGAGCAAGGTTCCCGAGAGAGCGATCTCAAGTCTTAGGTTGCCTTTGAAACCCGAGATGTGTGTCACCAGATCATCCTGATCTGAGGGTGAGATCGAGGCACCTAACCAGCATGGCGACTCCACTGGGGACTTACTACTCTTCATCGGATTGTACTTGTTTAGCCAGTTTCTCCTTTGTACTTATTTAGCTAGTTTCTCCTTCATCGGGTTCCTTTACCCATTTTTTTGGATTGGGCATTTTCTCATACCTCATGCACGAGCATCCCCCAGGAATAGGTTCCTCGAACTTCGTTCCCAACTTTCCTTCTGAGTAAAGACCCGGTGTTTAACTCCTAGGTCTTAACTTGGATAAGAGTGAGGAGGGACTTAAAGGTCCCTAAATCCCCATCTCCTTGCCCTGGTGGAACTTCCACCAAGGCACCTTACATCGATAGCACATCTGCTATGACTCACAACACGCACCTTGTTACCGGCAAGTCACTCATCGGTCGTATTGCCGAGGTACGCCGAAAGGCCACCCAGTCCTTAGCTGCAAAGGGCTAACAAATTATCATTGCTCTTGTGGGTCACTGCAAGGCCACCCCCCACATTCCTGTACCACCTCAGGTCTCTATGATTAGAGAATCAACACTTCGAGGTAGAGACCCTGGGGCCTCCACCTCTCGCACATAGCCTAAGGCTCATAGGTCATCCACTCGAACCACATCTCGAGGAAACCTTATGTTTCCTCGAGTCAGTGTCCAGGATCAGGCCTCCTAGGATCAGGTCCTGTACACGTTATGCATGTGCATCTCACCACTTGGGGCAACACCTATGATGTGCCAACCAGAGTACACGGAAGACGATGCCCTCGACACACTAGTGCACCTTTAAGGGGGAAGCCCTCACCTATTCCCTTGCAGACACCTGCTTGTAATTCTTGGCCTCCTAAGGCCAGATCACCTATCTGAGCCTGAGCTGACCCCCAAGTCACCCGGAATGCTACTTCAAGGGGCATACACGTTCACCTTCCCAGGCCACTGCTTGCTCCCGACCTAGACATCGTCGAGATCGGGTCCCCTCTTCTTCCGCCCTTTCTCTTCCCGACGAATATCTCAAGACCTGGTAGTCGAAGGTTTTCCCTAAGGGGACCATCCTCAACTAACCCTGTCAGGTCGGCTATGCCTCTGGAGCCCACAAAGGTGTTCGGGGAAAAGGACTGATGATTGATGAAGTTCTACAACTTCTAAGGCAGCAGCCCAAGCTGGCCCCTATCCATGGTCCACATTTGCTGCTCCATCTTATGGACACGGCCCTCTCGTGCTCTACGAAGGCGGGTCAACCTCGATCCCAGTCTCAATTCTAAAGAGAAGTCTACCGTAGCCTCAAAGATAAGCAAAATAGGGACTGCATATCCTAATTAAGGAGCCGACCAGAAAAGTCAAGGCACCCAACTCCATGGGTCTCCTTCCTTAAAATCCCTCCTACCCTCTTCGAATCATAGAAACTGAAGAAGAGGTGCGAGAATCTTGCACCATGGTCAGCGTCATAGAAGATGACCCGACCACTCAGCAGCCACGGTCCCAAGACCGTCAAGAACCGGTCCTCACATTGTCCGCATGTAAGACTTGAGTCCAGTCGGGCATGCTGACCCGTTACTGACCGATCTGCCTCGAGCGACCCGCCAAGCTCGGAAGCTCTCAACTGCACCTAAGGCTGATTTCCCTAACAAAATGGTCAGCGTTATGGTTGTAAACGAACATAACGACAACCAGTAAGAGCACATGAATAGGTTCGAAGACATGGTGCGTGCAATGATGGAGAAGATTGACCACATGGAAACCAAGCAACACTTAGATAACCATGAGGCCAACTACCATCACTCAGATGATGTAGCTCTACGACAGCCTCCTTCCCCTGCCGCACAGGACAATTATGTCCCTCACCCTGTCTCACAAGTGGACATCGACGCTATGGTAATCCATCACTTAAAAACCAGACAAATTTTAGGTATTCAGGGTGCAACACCCTATAAAAACCCATACCCCTCTTACATTGATCAGGTTTAATTTCCCTAGGACTACAAAAAGGGGAAGTTTCCCATGTTTAATGGAACAACATCCCCACACCAGCATATCGCACATTTCCAAGCGGCATGTCGAGAGACAATGGCTAATGGGAGACTCCTCCTCCATCAGTTTGTTGAAACTCTTGATGGCCCCGCCTTTCAGTACATACTTGGTAGGAAATGGAGAAACTGTTCTCACCTTGACCCAAGAACCATCGAGCTTCTCACCTTGACCCAAGAACCAAATGAACATGTGGATCAATTCAAACCGAGGTGGAGAGATTTGGGTGCTCGCCATCCCAATCCCATGCCTAGTAAGGAAGCAGTTCAGACCTATGTGCGAAACATGCATCCTGATAATGCTCTGCATGTTGAGGCCTCCAATCCAACCTCCATGTCAGAGTTGATCGCTAAGTCAATTCGCATAGAGAGCTTGTCACGCCACCACAGCAGGTCATGACAATAGTCTTCAAGCTTGGGAAACATCCGGGGCAATGGTAATTCTCAGACCAATGCCTGAGGCAACACACAAAAAGGAGTGATCAGTGCAGCCATCACCGTAAGTGATCCAAGGAAGGCCAACCTCTCAAACTTTGAACCTCTCTAAAGGGGTTGGCATAGCAAAGACAGCGTCTCAGGCAAGCAAACAGCAGCAGTCATACAACCGGGTACCCCCACCTGCAAACCTCAATCGAAATGATTATTGGACTAACCATCACAACAAAGTTTATCCTTTTGAAAAGGAATGGGTTTCTGCACTGCTTTGACTATTGCTAGAACAGAACATGATTGAGCTGCTCGAGATCAAGTTTCCCAATCAAGCTGGTCTCGATACGCATGCAAGATACTGTGTTTATCATCGAAGGGTAAACCACTCCACAAAAGAATGCTACACACTAAAAGACCTCATCGAGGCTCTGATCCAGAAGGGTCAGTTCAAGCTCGAAGAATTCAAGAAAGCATTTGGGGCAACTGAGGCTTCCCATGTGGTAACAGTATAGGAGAAAGACGAAAGCCCGCACCCTTCTAATGAGTTGTCAATAGATCTTCTCCACGCTCTGTTCGATATGATGCTCCAACAAGGACTCACCACACCAAAGCCAGTGACGAAGCCCAAACACCTTGCCCAAGGGACCGAGAATCACTGGTGCCCATACCATCAGATATGGGGCCATGAGCTGAACGAATGTTATGGGTTCGAAGCTGTGGTTGTGGAAAAAGTCCAGAGAGGTTACATTGCTTCCACCAAACACCCTCAAGGCACTATGCCCATCCAGGAGGGTGTTTCAACGCAAGACTCCCAGAAGGATGCCTCTGATCCCGCTGAACCCTCACTTCCCAGCCATGAAAAATCCTTCACACGCGGAGCAGGCTCAAGTTTTTAAAGCATGAAGTGATTCGTCAAGCTAGGGCTATTCGCAACCTAGCATGACGAGCCAAGAACCTCTAAAGGTACAACCATGAAATGTCCAGACTTCGAGGGTCATGACAGAGAGCTCGAAGGAACCAATATAAGCAAGACGCACCGGAGGCAGCTGAAAAAGACGTTGGCCCAAGCGGCTGGATTCTTGACAGTTGCTGACGCCTTGGCAGCTCGAGCCAAGTCAGATCCATCTTCTTCTACAAAGAAGCACAAGAGATCAAAGCCAAAGAAACCCAGTGGCCTCCTGAGCCCGACTTTGACCCGAAACTGAGAGAATCAAGAGGGAATGACTTCTATTCTTAGGAAGTTTGTCACATGGTGCAAATCGCAAAAGCATCACCCAGCACGGGGCAAATGAGCCTGAGATCTAGGAAAATGCTGCAACCTCCACCTCAGAAGCCAGACATCTTGAAGTTTCGTGGTCCGCCACTTCTCCCTCACCCTAATACTTTAAACAATTTACCCATCCTCTAGCTCCCTAGGCTCCTTCCTTGCCCAAATACCTCAGGCAATCCACCTCTCCTTAAGTTCCCCGGGATGCTTCTGATCGCGTACACCTAAAAACATCCTAAGCCTCAAACCTCCATTCCACTAAAACTAATCCCTGTCACCCAATCCACTCAGACTACCCAAACTAAGCCAGCAGCGCAAGCAAGCCAACCAACGACCCAAAATAAAATCCTCCACCTAAACCTACTCCTCAACCCATTATACCACCAAAGGCAGTGGCAGGACCAGGAACACAAAAGGCTGACGAAAAAAAGGTGAAATATGATGTGATAGGGCACCTAAGGAAGCTTCATGCCCTTGCCAGCATCTATGATGCCCTCATGCTCTAAAGGGATTACCGTATGACTCTGGTTCAGGCTCTTTCCAATCCAGAGATATACAAGATCAAGGTGGAACCCATTAAGGTGGACCCAACAATCTTAAGTGGATGTATGTCGATCACCTTCTCTGAGGATGATTTGCAATTGAGAGAAAAATTTCACATTCGCCCTCTCTTTGTGACTGGAGAGTTACATGCATGCCCCATCAACCTAATTATGTTGGATGGAGGGTCAGCAGTCAACCTTATCCTAAGGAGAATCCTCACTCATTGAGGATTAGGGTCTGAGGATCTCACTCCAACTCGCATCACAGTCCAGGGGTTCAACTAGTCAGGAGAGAAGCTAGCTGGTACGGTTCTCCTTCGTCTCAGGATCAGTGAACTGAATGATTACACCCAATTTCATGTGATCGACAACGACACATCTTACAATATCCTTCTCGGCCGCCCGTGGCTCCATGATCAGGGGGTGGTTCGATCCACATTACATCAGTGCTTCAAGTATAGTCAAGATGGGAGATAGTATATAGTTGATAAAAGACCATTTCGTATAGCTGAAACTCACTATGCTGATGCCAAGTATTACTTCACAGATTCGGTATCACCCCAAAAGTCAAATGATGGTGATCCGAAGTCTGTAAGGAAAAGAGAACCCTCACCTCGTGAAGATGTTGAAGATATTGGGAGAACACTCATGAGCATGTTTAAAAGAGGAAGAAAGACACTCTAACTCCCATTCATCCAAGTATGTCATCAACCATCCTTAAGGAAACTCCATCTTCACTTGAAGATGAGGCTTTCCCCTTTGCTTCCAATTCTGAGCCACTTGTGCAAGAAGAAGAACCAGAAGTCACCCTTGAGATTGAAGAAATCATGGGGATAGATCTCCCGATCCCAAGGGTCACCTACACGCCGAACCATCAAAAAGTCTTGTATGTCCCCATTGCACTCTTTGAAGCAGAACTAACGCATCAGCCACCTCGAAAGGTTTTGTGTTTCTCTGATTCTATTAGAAAAGAGAAGTTAAGGAAAGGACAACCCTCTTTCCCTCAAGAGCAAGATCTCCTAGCAGAGTTAAGAAGCGAGGTTCGTAGTCTCCATAACCAATTGGGGGTTATGCGTATCGTTTCAAAACACTTAAAGGAGTTCGTACCTGAGACCAAGAGTTACCATGGGCTTGAAGTGAATGCACCTCAAATAGAAGCCAAAGCCTCTCCTGATTGGACTATTTACAGTGAGCAGGCTCATCACATTATGAGAACGATGAATTATGAGCCCATGTCCAATCAAACATTATGGGGAGAAAAAGCAACTGCTCCCCCATTCGACGTCATTGAAGCTACAATGACTTGTCATGAAACAAAGCAAGGCATAGGGTATTCCTCCATGTCCCATTCCATAAAAAGGCAGAAACAATGAACAAGAATAAGAGACACAGTGTAGAGAAGCAAATGGAAAAAGAAATACAAAGTCACGCATCATATTGAAGAAAAACGAGAATTTTATTCATAAACCAAGGGGATATTACAAGTGTCGAAATAAAAACAGAAAAGAAAAAGCAAATAAGATGACACTTTCAAAATCAATCGATCACTTTATTGATATTTCCTCTATACGTTGCAGCTAATATCTTAGCCTGCTATATGCGTCCCTTCAACTCTGATACCATCTCAACCTCATGCTCCATCAAGGCAGTCCTTTCCTCCAAGGAGTACTCAAGGGTCAAAATATTATCAGCAAGCACCTTATCCTTTGCTTCCCAAGTTGCGATCTCCTCCTCCAATTTGTCAAGTTCTTACGTCAGTTTCATTATCTTCGCCTTCAGAGTTATCATCTTGTTGTGGCGAGCGACAACCTCCTCAGCAAGATCGGATCTCTGGGAAACCGCAACATTCTTTTCCCATAATTGAGCCCCTACCAGTTAGCAATGGCGTATGAGCGAGGACTTCAAAGAGGGCAATTATGAACTCTCTAGTGACTGCACAGTTACCTCCTCCTACAAGGCCCTTATTCTCCACCCTTCCAGCTCGTTTATGGCACCATCAAAATATGGGAGGACCTCTGGTGCACCCCCTAGATCTGCCTTAACTTCTGGATTGCATTGTCAAGTTCAATAAGAGGCAGATCCTTTACTCTCTGCACTCCCAGACGAAGCATATCCATGATTATGCTGGACATCCCACTGAAACTCGGCCTAGAAGATGCTTTTGGGGCCACCGCAATAGAAGGAGCATTAGTCTCAATGGCGAGGCTCGAAGGGATGATAGCCATGTGAGTCACTGGCTCTTCTCGAGCAATTATGTAGCCGAAGGTCTCATCATTTGTAGATTCAGAGCGGTCCCAGTCTCGAGTTGCTCGACCCCCACAGTATTAGCCTCCTCATCAGGTCGTTCAGCCTCACCATTAGCAGGCTTGGCCCCTTTAAGGCCAACCTCTTCTCCTTGCCTCTCAGTTTTTAGAACAGTCTCAATATGCTCCAAAGCAGCCTCAGCCGTTTTAGGGCCAACTTCTTCTCTCTACCCCTCATTCTCTAGAGCGGCCTCAATAAGGCCAATTCCCTCACCTTGACCTTCACCTGCTAGAGCCATCACCTCAACCTCAGCATGCTTCAAAGAAGCCTCTCTTCTTGTCGCTTACCCTTAGGCAAGGCCTCGATAATTTCAAGGCTAGCATCTTTTACTTCCTGAACTACCACCTCTGCCTTGGCATTTCAAGAGCTCACATTCTCCCTTTGGTCTTCATCTTCTAGTACCACCACTTCAGCTACGACCTCTTCTACCTGGCTCACATCTTCTACAGCCAAAACCTCTACCACAAAAAGCTCAACTCCCTCATCTTCCTGACCTATGCCCTCTGGGGCCCCAGTCTCTGAACTCTCAAAATGGCTTGGGTCTACACGACCCATAACTCCATCACCCGGGGCAGCAGCTTCCTGACACAGACGTTTCTTTAACTATAGCCACTGCTTCAGTTGGGACAATAATCTCTTGAGGTTCGGAGGCCCTGTCAATTTCAGGTCTCTCCCTTGGAGCAGCAACTCCAGCACCTTCATTTTCAGCCCCGTCATTCTCCATTAGAGCTAGATCTTATTCAGCAGTCGTTCTGGGAATTTCGGGCACCACCCCGAGCTCAGGTGTCCCCTCTCTATCAAAAGTAATGATGATGGGCCTAGAAGGGCTAGAGACATCTACCTCAATCTCCGAAGAGGTTGAAAATAGCATAGGAGTGACAGAAGGTGACTCAGAAAGAGTGGAGGGGACTCAGAAAGAGCAACAGAGAATTTTGAAGCAGCAGAAGACGAAGAGCCACAGCTGGTTCTAGGATGACTGCAAGGTTTGCACTCCTGCATTTTCGAGCAGGCCTGACAGCTCGGGGAGAAGCATGAGTTACAACGGGGGCAGCATGCTTCCTCTTCTTTCCTACCCCCGGTGGAGGAGCAGTTGTCTCAGAACTCCTCCCTCGAGAAGAGCCTGTAGCAAGAGCACTATGAGGGCCACTCCCTATCAATGCATTCAGGTCTTGAATCAGGCACCCTTCATGACCGGGGACCTTTCGACTCGCCTTCCATTGGAAGATAAAGGTGAGGTTTTCAAAAAGGCTCCTCGTCCTCTTCTCCATAGCAAGAAATTATGGTGAAGTTTCATCCGCTGCTATCTCACGAGGTATCCCAAGAGCCTCCCAATTCCAAGGGTAGTCCAAGGTAAGATTCTCTCCTAGAGGAGGAGTCCTGAGAATCTTCTTTTTCCTGGTATCCCAGCACCAATTGTAGTTCTCCCCTTTCTAGGGGTGATCAGCCTCCCAGTACCCTCTGCTGGTAATCCTCTACCAGCACACATAGGCCTCGGTCACTCGGGTCCTTTTGCTAAACTTTGATACCACATACATGCTAACCTCAATCATTTCTGAAGATGTGGACCATGCGATATGGATATGCTCTGGCAGCCATGATTCAAGGAGAGTCCCTAGCTCTTCTTTCCTGCCAGTGTTTACTCTGTCATTGAGTTTTTCAAATAATACATAAAAGGGACAACCTTGATCAAGCCCATTTTGACGAGCAAACCGATGGGGGAAGTACCCTTTGAGTCTGGCATTGCGTGGGATTCGATAGGCCAAAACCCCACCTCTGACGCTCAAGATAAACATAAGCTCCTTTATGGTTGTGGGAGCACCATCCAGCTCCTTGCCCAGTTCATCAGTGAAGGTGCAGTCAATAAAGCCTCCAACTAGAAAGGCGACCCGATGCGTGCCGGAGAACTCATTCCCAAACAAGTTATGAGCCTCCCCCGGGCTGAGAAAGATAGCCTTTTGCCCTGCAATTCTCATCAAGAAGGGCCAATTCTTCTCCCTCATGCCTGGACTTCTAACACAAGTGGCAGGGAAATAAGCTCCTAGCCACCAGTATACATAATGGATGGGGAATGGTATCTTGAAGTCCCCTGGGAAAGCTTCACCTTCAACAAGGCCGATGCCCCCCTCTATGCCTTTATAGGCTTTCCCTCTGAAGATGGCTCTTAGTCCGTGGTAGATAATGCATAGAACTGGTTACGCAAGGGTGTATTGGAGCCCCCTGGCCATGTTGCAAGCCACATAGAATGTGCCTGGACGGATGTCATCTGCCCCTCCAGCAATAGCGATCTTGCATAGACACAGGGCCAAATATGCGGCCAAGAAAACGCAGTCATCACTGGTCTCAGGTTGGTAGATTGGAGGCATCCCCTTCACAACTACCTTTCCGTTCCTTCTTGAAGCACCTGGATCACCCTCTGCAGGGTAATCCCCGTAAAAGAATTTCACCCATTCGATGAAGGTCACCCGACCGTTGCTAGATTTGGAATAAAGCAGCTGGTAATCTCAAAGATTTTCGGAAGACTAGCAGGCGATTCTTCTTCTCCTAAGTGAGCATCAATAAAGATGACTGAGTTCTGAGGAACGAACTCGTCACACATTGCTCCAATCAGTAAAAGGCCACCGATAAAGTGAAGATTCAGTAAGGAGATTCTTGCCTCCCCATGCCCAAGGAGCCATGTATTGCTAACATGACTCAAGGTCTACAGCAGTACCTTAACGGGATCACAATAGTCGGCCGAGCACTGAACTGCTGCTAGCAAAGAAGCATGCTCAAGAATGCTTCTGTGTGACCCCAGCACTTGGATGGTCCAGGAAGAGTGCCCCTTCAAGTACTGGTGCTCCCCTTGTACTCTAAGACTTGTAGAAGACCATATTAGCCCCTTGGTCTTCACCATCCTTTTTTCTAGAGTGGGCAAGTTTGCACCAGAAGCCACGTTCCGGTGCATGCACTGAACAAGAGCCATCCCTTCTTCAACACTAATGTTCCCATCATTATCCTCCCAGACCTCAAATCAAACCAGGTCGGTAATGAAAGTGACACTAAGGGGCCACTCTGATTTGCATATTGGGACCGTTAATCAAATGAGTTCATCCCGGACCAAACTCTCACCAATAAATTCATTGGTGTCAAGCTCTCCTACCTTTGTGAGGTTCCTCACGTCAGGGATTCTGTTTGAAGGCCCGGCCATTAGACCGACTTTAAGCACTCACTAACGTGTGGAAATCACTAAGACACAACGCCGTCACCGCGCGTGAAAGGAACTGACTAGCGTCGCGCGTGACTAACGTCGCTTGCGTCAGATAAAGGCCTAACGCTGGATGAGGGCTAATGTCGGGTGCATTTTGAAAGTCTAACGCTGGCTATGTTTGCCAAAGCCCAACGCCGGTTGTGTTCTCAAAAGTCTAAAGATAGTTGTGTCTTCAAGGACTAACATCGGCTGCGTTTTCAAGGACTAGTGCCGACAGGGTTCTTAAAAGGCTAACGTCAGCCGTGCCTTGAGGACTATAGCCGCTTGTGATTTTTTAAGCAGCACCGCTCCTATCTCCTGCACGTGCCACAAGCTGCACACGTGTCACCACAATCCCCTGGAGCGCCACCTGACAACCATTGGCCATGATGTGGCCTGACACATGTCCTAGCACGTGTGGACTGACAGTTGTTCACCTTCTAGTGACCGTTCGCTTCCAATGACTGATCATTCCCTTACCACCTTCCGGCTACTCACTGGGAAACCACTTCCACTCTCCAAAATCCCACCAGCGGACCTTCCCC
The DNA here is from genome assembly GCF_000471905.2 of Amborella trichopoda. The sequence goes on from NW_006497767.1 coordinate 96,537, forward strand.
TCTCCCTCCACGACACTAAAAAATCACCGCAAAATCAACGAAATTTTGCCAGCTAACCCTTGTGAACTACCTGCTTCCTAACCCCCAATAGCGACCCTCGCGAAGGTCCTTGTGTAACCTTGCCAGCATTCTCTCTTCCCAGCCAGAGTTCCCTCTTCCTTGCTGGAGTTATCACTGGAGAACCACTGCCAACCCCCAACAAGGGTTCTGCCAAAATCCTTCACAGCTCGTCGGACTTCTAGCGACTGCCTGTACCTTGTGTGCTTCCAAAGTCTTAGCTGGAAGTTTCCTTTCCTCTCTCTCACTGTTAAAAGATTTTACTTAAGATAAAAAGGTGAAAAATGGAGTTTTACCCCCTTATATAGAAGATGCTTTCTCGAAGTGGCCCTCACAAAGCAGGAATATTAGACAGGTCCCTGAAGGCCAAACGGCAATGAGCCGGACCAGGTCGGTCTCAGACCCAAGACCAAAGCAGAGGTTTACTGCCGTTAGTGCAACGTCGAGTGTCAAACGGTAATGAATCAGGGCTGGGCTGGGCCCAAGCTTGGGGCCCAAACTCAAACCAACATCGCTCGCAGCTAACGACGCATGTGAAAGCTCGTGACTAACGTCGCTCGTGAAACCTCATGACTAACGCCTCACATGAAACTCCCTGACGAATGCTGCTTGTGACTAACGCCGTGCACCAGCAACTGTTCAACTTCGTTCGCGGAACTAGTGACTCCATGTTAGCACCACGTATGGCTGAACTCGATCACCACTGTGTGTGTTATACCATCATCCCCAGTAGCAGTTACACCAGTAACGTAGCCCATCATCCCCAGTGGAGTTAGGAGTATGCTAAAAGGTCATGCTTACCCCTTCAATCCCCAGTGGGTCAGTCTCGCACCAAGCTATCTTATCCCTAAGAGTCAGGTTACCTTTCATAAGCCTATTCCCCATGGAGTTTCATATTTCACTAAAGAAAGCCAAACTTGCCCCCTAACCCTCAGTGAAATCCGCTTTCGTTTGCCACTCCTCATTGGGTCATCATCTCCATCTAAGTGATTCCTTGTGTATCCCTAGGGAGTTGGATTGTCGTCCATACTTCTATTCCTCATGAAGCTTCACTTATATGGTAACCCATTGCCAAGGTCTGTGCTGCAAGACCATAAACTGCACAGCCTTGGTCTAAGTGCACGAACCTAAACTGCATAGTCCAAACTATGTGACCTTAAACTATAGCGGAGGTCTAGTTGCACGACCTTAAACTGCATGGTCTTAGTTGCATGAATTTAAACTGCATGGCCATGGTCTAGCTATATGACCCTAAACTATAGTGCACGTCCTGGCCGCATGACATTAAAAGGCTTAGCCCATGGTCCAAACTATATGACCTTAAACTATAGTGGAGGTCTAGTTACACGACCTTAAACTGCAAGGTTCAAGCTACATGACTCTAAACTACATAGCCACAGTCCAAGCTATATGACCTTAAAACATAGTGCACGTCCTGTCCGCATGACATTATATTGCTTCGCACATGTCCCAAGGGCATGACCTTAAACTTGCCCCCACACACGTGCACACGCCCTTTACATGCATCTTCACGCACGTCTTCCCTAACCGACCCGTTAATGTGCGCGTACCACCTTCATAACTCTCCAGTGAATCCCTTCATTTCCATTCATCATTTCCCAGTGAGTCTCACCCATGCTCACAAAATGATGAGCCATCCCGCCATCCATAATCTTCGTAAGCTAGTGGGTCACAACTTTTCACCCACCATTCAAACAGCATCCATCTTTCATAGGTAGCCTCATGCCATCTCCCCAGATTGAGTTAAAACCATCACCATATTCACTCCATGGCCTCAAAAGACTGCCATCCATTACCACTATGGTCCAGTTGTATGACCCTAAACTATAATACACATCCTGACCGCATGACATTAAAAGGCTTCACATAGGTCCCATAGGCATGACCCTAAACACTCCTTCACAAAAAAAGAAGAAATAGCGGGCATTATGTATACCTAGACAAGGGAACGCCATGAGTAAAAATGACAAACGGGCATGGTCACAAAACATGAGTAAAAGAGTTCCCTAAAAATAAAGACCCAGGCATGGTGAAAACCCAAAAGGGCACTGTGAGTAAAAAATGGAAGAATAAGGGTGGACATGGCCGAAAGGTTATGGGTAAAAGAGCCCCAAATAAAAGGAAGTTGGTGAAAACCGTCTCTACGGTGTCGCTTTCCAAGTCTAAGTGAAAACCGGCAAAGGGCGCTTCGATCAATAAACAGGTTGATGTAGCACTCGCCTCTAGAGGCAGCTTCAGCCCACATTCTAAAGAGAAAAATCCCTGGTGTCACAATACCAGGATCTAAAAAGATGCGCATCAAGGAAATGTTCTGACAGCCTGAGTCCATTCACAAAAAGGACTCGAAGGATAGAAGACTTGCCAAGAAGGCAAGACAAGTCTCATGAAGAAGAGAACCATTCCCACGAGGTCACTAGCGCACTCCAAGATGCTGAAGGTGCCCCAAGAAAGCCAAGTCAGTCAAACCTTGGACCTGTTCTACAGTAACAGGATTGAGCCCTCAGAGAACGCCTCGAACAAAGAAGAGAGGTATCCTGATTATTGAAACTGCTAGCAATAAGAGGGGTTGAACCCAAAGCTGGTCCCCTCAATAAACTGAGGTACCCTACCCGCCAAGGACATTATGGTGCACAACATAGACGGACGCCAACTAAAGGCCCTTCAGCAGACCATCCAGAACCAACAACAAAACAAAGAAACCAAGACTAAATGGGAAGAAGTGCCCTAAAGCATGGCACTTGGCCGCCAGACAGGCCTACTTCTGACCAACAAGGTTCATACAAAATCCTCAGTTTTCATAATCACAAATAATCCCTTGAGGGTGAGGACTTCAACAGGAACCTCAAAAGTCTCTTTTCGCTTCTCTCTAAGCACAACATTCAGCGAAGCAAGCTGTTTGAAGGCACTCTTCAGCACCTTGGGTCCCCGATGTAAGGTAAGCTGTTTGAAGACATGAACCCTCAAAAGTCTCTTCTCCCCTTAAAGTCTCCATGAATGGACCTATAAAAAATGCATCCAAATGTCTGAGCATCCTAGTTACAGCATTGAGTGGATCTTCTCAGAGTTCATGTGGTCCTGTGGCTAGGAAGAAAAAAGTAATAAAGACGATGGAAATTTTTCGAATGTTGTGCTTCGAGAGAACAACATTCAATGGGGCAAGCTATTTGAAGACATTTTTCAGCACCTTGGGTCCCTGATGCGGAATAAAAAGAGAAGCCAGTCAATAAAGCCTGAATTACAGTGGAATTCTCGACAGTCTAATAATTTCTCCAAAACAAGTGAAAATTTCATAAGGACTTCAAAAGGCCACCTGCGAAGTTTCGTCGCAATCTGACATGTCTAAGGCAGTGCATACAAAGAAACAATCCAGAAAAATCAGTCTCTAGCACCCTGAAACAAACCTCATAACTAGAAATCTATTTTCAATTGCCTCAAATTGTTGTGGGACCACCACCATTGGATCCGGCAAGGTCGAAAACCCCTATGAGTAAAGTTTTGGCTTAAGCGGGCACTCCAAGACAAAGTTATGGGTAAAAGACAGAAAAGAGGTAGGTCGCAGCATACTATTCCCGTGTGCCCTCCCTACACCAAATCACCACTAACGGTGACAGTTTTCACAGTCGTGGGTAGTGACTTCTGGGAGGCATATCACACTCGTCCTGAGTCAAATCACACTCAAATTTTATGAGCATGTTCGTCTCATCAAGATAAACATTCGATATGTGGTACGCCCCATGACAATGCCCGAGCAGCGAGAAAATCTAAAGAGAAGTTGGTGACTCATGAAGACAGTTGCAGAAAATTCAGCAGCGACAGGCCTCGCTCGAGCAGCCATATCACGACAATCGTGCATCGGATTAACATGAAATCAATTTCATCACATGCGTAAGGTCCAAGGCTACCATTAGTCAGAACCCCATGCGTGACGAATGATTGGATTTCATGCACAAAGTTGATAAAGTTGTTGTATATTTCGGTCATTGAAATTCGGATTCCGACCAAAAACCCAATACTTCAAATCTTGGTCCGAGCATGAAATCGAGCTGTATTTGTTGTCACGTGATCATGACAGCATGCTCAGTGCAATACGATGAATAAATTTTGGAAAAACATCAAGAAACGAATGCATTATAGACCTAAAGTTTTCAAGATTAGCACAAATTGCAAGTCACATGATCATGGCTTAAAAACACGATCTATGGCTCGAAGATGTTATCAAATCAATCTCCATGACGAGCCCTACAAGAAAGCAATCATCTTTTTTGTTAAACGGGCACTAGAGTAACCTCGGATCATCCATGGAAGATCATGCACGTTTTAGGGTAGCAGCAGAGACTGTTTTGAAATTCCATGTATTATTAGGCAGGGGAAAAACAGTCATTTTGTACCCATTTTTAGAATTTCTTTTAATTCAAATAAATTGCAATTATCATCAATTAGGATATTTTTTGGTATCCACCCATGTTTAGGGCCCAATTCTATAAATACATGTTAAACCTAATTGTAGGGGGCTTCTTTCATACTTTCAATTCATCAATAAAGTTTGAGATTTTACATTGCGTTGGAGGGGAACGTCTTGGAGAGAGAGAGGAGAGATAAGAAAAAGTATGGTACCCCTCGGTGAAGGTAACTTTTTCTCTCCTCCTCTTTTCTCTCTCCTTTTCTTTCTTTATCTCTCCTCTTCTCTTTTTTTCTCTTCTTTCCTCTCCTCTTTCTTTCTTTCTCTCACTTCCTCTTCTTCTTTCTATCTCTCTCATCTCCATCTCAAACATGCACGATAGTAACCATTGTCAGACATCTCTCTCTCTCTTTCTCTCTCTTCTCCTTCTTTCCTCTTTTCCCTCTGCTTTCTTTCTTTTCCAATTCCCCCTAGTTCTTAATCTTCTCCTTCCTTCTCTCTCTACTTTCCTTTCCCCTTTCTCTTCCTTCATCTCTATCCTTCTGTTTCTCACCCTGTTATTTCTTTTCTCTCTCTTCTTCGATCACGCATGGTGATACCCATCATCGGGCATGACATTCTCATTCTTCCTTTATTTTATGAAAACATGCACAGTGAGCGGGGCTTTAACCTGAGTGGCGGGCTGAGCCTCTATTTAAGTTTCCCCTTCCCCATGTTGTGCATGGCGATGCTCATCACCACGCATGAAATTCCTTTCCTTATTCTTTGAAAAGGACATTAAATCTGGCCTTTCCCCTAGTGGAGGGTCAGGTTGTGTCTGAGTCCCTTACGACACGAGTGGCGATGCCTAACGCTATGCGTGTCTTTCCCTTTCTCCTTCCTGTCTATCTCTCTTGACATGGATGGTGGAAACCCATCATCGTCCACATTCTTTCTCTCTCCTCTTTCTTCTGTCATGAACGGCAGAAGCTCATCATCGTTCATGTTCTTTCTCTCGCCTCTTTCCTCTATCATGGGCCACGAAAACCTATTGACATTCATGTTCCCTTCTTTTCTCTCTCTTTTGTCATGGCAAAACCCCATTGCAGTCCATGCTTCCTTTTCTCTTCTCTCTCCTTTGTCATGGACTACAGAACCCCATCACCGTCCATGCTTCCTTCTTCCTTCTCTCTCCTCGGTCATGGACGACGAAAGCTCATTATCGTTCATGCTTCCTTCTCTTTTTTTTTTTCTCACCTCTCTTCTTTCTCTCTTCTTCTCTTCTCTCTCTTTTCTCTTCTATCTCTTGTCTTTCTTTTCTTCTCCTTTCCTTCTCTTTTTTCTACTCTTTTCTTCTCTCTCTTTCACTCTCTGCTTTTCTTATCTCTCCTCTTTCTCCTTCTTTTTCTTCTTCCTCTCTCATTTGACCAAGGGGCAAGTCTGGTATTGTCACGGTGGTCTTGTCGTCAAGCAGTATTGCTGCCATGTTAGTCTAAGTTATCGTGCCCATCTTGCTGCCATGTTGAACTCGCCATTGTACCAGGTTGGTTGGTATTGTTGTTTTGTCGTCAAGTAGTATTCCTGCCATGCCGGTTCGCGTTATCGTGCCCATCTTGCTACCACGTCAAGTTAATCATCATGCCAATCTAGGCATTATGCTAGGCTAGCCACCCAGTCAAATGTCTCTTTCTTTTCTTTTCTTCTCTCTTCTTCCTTCTCTCAACCCTCATCTCATCATTTCTTCTCTTTTCTCCTTTGAATGTGCAAGCCTGTGTGCATTCACCCAAAGACAAGGTGGGGTCCTTTGGCCCACTTATCCTATAAAATTAACCATTTGTGTGTGATCGTAAAAACAAGAGAATATAGGCCAAGGGAGGTAATTTCGAACCAGTTGTATGACTTGGAGGCTCTTCGACGTGATCTAAGAGGGTGCCCACGTGAGCCAGCCAGAGTGAGTCATGGACCCATGTGAGGTGTGTCCTGCCTCACATCAAATTCCTCTCTCATTGGTTGGTATACCTGCCCTTGTTCTTGAGCAAGGTTTTCGAGAGAGCGATCACAAGTCCTGGGTTCCCTTTGAAACCTGCAACACGCGTCACTAGATCATCTAGATCAGGGGCCAGATCGAGGCACCTAACTAAAGAGCACGAACCTCCTCAACCAACTTATCAAATATGGCATCAAACTCTCAAGCAATTCATTGATGTGGTGGTGGGGAATTATCAATGAATAGTTCACCATTTCTCTTGAACTCCTTTAGAATAACCCTAAATTCCCAACACTGAAACAGGTCATGCCCTTTCATCTACTAATATGGGCACCACAATTCTTTACAGCCTTTCTTCAGGTGCTTTTTCTTTTTAGGTGGACAAGGTCGAATCATCTCTTGTTGTACCAGCATATCAAAGATGATAGGGAAACAAGTCAAGGGATACCTCACTTATGAGGACAACCCGAGGTTGTTCCTCTTTAACCGTGACTATGTGTGAGGCCTCAATCATTTCTCAAATTTTCCTAGAACCATCTGGATTGTCTTTCTCTTCTTCCATTTCACTATGAGAAGCGCAAAGTTCTCCTGAGTTGGGGAAATGAAGGGCACACTTTCGCTTGGAGCCATAGTGGAACTTTCAGGGATCACCGGGTTAGGTGGTTCATAAGTGTGGGCTGACACATTCATGATCATTCACCCCTCAACTATGGACTCTTTAACAAATACCTGGAAACTTGTACACTGTGATATCTCATGGCCCCACACTTAGTGGAATGGGAACCAAAGATTTTTAGACCCAACTTTTGTAATGCCATCATTGGGAAGAGTGATGGAAGAAGTTTAGATGGTACTTCTTTTAGCTGTAAGACCTGCACCTGTTCCTCTATTACTATGATCACATGTGAAGCTTTTGCTGTCTCAAAGGCTTTTATATGACTGTCCAAATGAATCTGCCCCTTTTGAATCAGAGCTTCAAATATGATCTTTGAGATGGAAGCAATCTTGGACAGGATGGCTCAGCATCTGGTGATAATCACAATAGTTCTTATGATTGGTGTGCCCCACCTGATCAGGTCTCTTTGGCTTTGGAAGAACTATCATGCCTTGATCCAATAGCATCTTTAAAAGAATTGGCACTTAGGCTTTATTAAAGCCATATTGTTTGCTCATCCTCTGTTAGAAATAGCTGGGTTGATAGATTCAATGGAGGTGGCACCCAGTTATATTCTTGAGGCTGTTGTTGTCATGGTTGTGATTGTCCTTGACCTCTGAATTACGATACCCCTTGAGAAGTATCCAAAGTCTCAAGAGGTATTGTCGAATATTGTCGAAACATTATGAGTGTCCTTAAGGTACCCAAATCTACCCTATCATGAATTTTGAGGCCGATCTAACATTTTTTCTGAGAATGCCCAAAATAGGCTTATTTCGACAATGCTCCCATGGTCTGTCGGCTTTTTTGGTATCAACAGAACCAGATTGTTGCTGGCTCCTTCCTTATGCGTCCTGATGATATAAGTACGTCACATATGACGTAAAACAATTGCTAGGAATCTTTGCGAAACTAACACGCTTGGCTCATTATGTAATGCTCATAAGCCGACAATTGGGAGTCTTTGTGATCCTAACTCGCTTGGCTCGCCTTCTATTACTCATAGCCCGAAAATTAGGAGTCTTCATTACTCTAACTCTCTTGGCTCACCTTCTACTAGTCATAGGCCAGTAGTTAGGAGTCTTCATGACTCTATAATGCTCGGATCGCCTTCTATTGCTCATAAATCTGCAGTTAAGAGTCTTCATTACTCTAACTCGCTTGGCTCACCTTCTACTGCTCATAGGCTAACAATTACGAGTCTTCGTGACTCTAACTCACATAGCTTGCCTTCTACTACTCATAGACCGACAGTTAGGAGTCTTGATGACTCTAACTTGCTTGGCTCACCTTCTACTACTCATAAACCGGCAATTAGGAGTCTTCATGACTCTAACATGCTTGGCTCGCCTTCTATTGCTCACAGGCTGGAAGTTAGGAGTCTTCATGATTCTAACTCACTTAGCTCTCCTTATACTACTCATAGGCTAGCAGTTAGGAGTCTTCATAACTCTAACATGCTCGACTCACCCTCTAATGCTCATAAGCCAGTAGTTAGGACTTTTCGCAACACTTACACACCTCGCTCTTGATACTCATATACTAGTTGTTAAATGTCTTCGCGATGTCAACCTACCTGGTCTCAAGAATTTTCCTCATTGAACGGCGGTTAGCCATCGTTGTGGTGCTAACTCACCCCGCTGGCGATATGCCACTCATACATTGACTGTTGAACGTCTTCGCAACATCAACCTGCCCAGTCTCAATTATTTTCCTCATCGACTGGCGATTATCCATCCTCATGGTGCTAACTCACCCAGCTCACGATATGTCACTCATACACCTGCTATTGAATGTATTGACAACATCAACCTACCCGGTACTAAGTATTTTCCTCATCGACTGACAGTTAGCCATCCTCGTGGTGCTAACTCACCCGGCTCTTGATATGCCACTCATACACCAGCTGTTGAACGTCTTCACGACATCACCTCTCCGGTCCCAAGTACGTCCATCATCGATCGGTGGTTAGCTTCTCTAAGATATTAGCCTACCCAGTTCTTCACATGCAGCTCATACGTCAACAGTTAGAAGTCTTCACAACACTAACACACCTTGCTCGTTATCTAATACTCATAGGCCGAAAGTTATTAGCCTTTGTGACTCTTACTCGCTTGGCTTGCCCTTTAATGCTCATATGCCGGCACTTAGGAGTCTTCACAACTCCAACTCACTTGGCTCGCCTTTTAATGCATATAGGAAAGTGGTTAAAGGTCTTCACAACATTAACAAGCGTAGCTCACACTATGATATTCATACACCGGCGGTTAGGATTCTCCACAACACTAACATGCTCATCTCGGCCTCTAATGCACATAGACTGACAATTAGGAGTCTTCGTGACACTAACACTCCTGGCTTATTATCTAATGCTCATAAGTCGACAGTTAGGAGTCTTCACTGCTCTAACTCCCTTGGCTCACCTTCTTATGCCAATAGGTTGGCGGTTAGAAGTCTTCATGGCTCTAACATATCTGGTTCCTTACCTGTTGTCCATAAACCGATGGTTAAGAGTCTTCGCGACCTTTAATTACAATCGACCCCTACCCATAAGGATGAATATAAGAGGTTTACAAAACCTCAAGAGATGCACATGAGGACAGTCGTTAAGCAAGCAGATGAGGCTCTCAACCAATATGTTGTTGTAAAAGTGTAAGAAGCCTTTATATTAAACAATTCCCCCACGACTGAAATGTGGTATGGATTTGTAAAGTTGGATCCCCATATGCCCCAGAAAGATATTAGATATGGCATACAAGGTGGTCTTTTCAAGATATGTCCATGTGGTTGCTCCAAAGTTGGATGTGTTACGAAATGGTATGTTTAGGCAAACATTAGAGTCCAAATAGCAAACCAGAACACATCACATTCAGGGCCAAATTCACCCATGCTCTTTATATCAGAAACATAGTTATAGTAGGCACTGAGCAATTCCAGAGGTTTAATCCTCTGTTATAATTTACATCGACTTAAGAAAAGAAAATGAGCTGAAAACCTTTGATTCAATCTTTGAAACCTATACATTTGTTTTTAAAGAAGAAAATACATACATGTTAAAGGGAAAAGATAACAACGAGGGCATATCGACCCATATACGTATAGATATACGTAGGGACGTGTTATCCTTCAAGTCTGGTCTTCCTAAGTGAACAGGTCTGAAATGAGTTGTATGACATGATTATCTCTCTGTTCGTGTCTTGAATATCACTCTCTTTTCTACTCTTAGTTCTTATAGAGGTAAAACCTCTGAAGAACACTTTTTATCTCTACTAAACTGTGCCTATAAAAAAAGTACGACCTCTCTTGAATAGAGAAATCCCCTTTTTATACTATTAAATTAAGGTTTTTCAACGGATAACCATGCATTTCTCATCTTCGAATCTTCACCCTCCATCTTCATCCTACATTTATCCATTCATTTGAATCAAGATCTTGCCAGATGTAATCCTTATCTTTGTGATGTTGTTTACGTCTTGTGTTTATCTTTTTATGTTGTTGATCTCACTGTTGGGTTATTCTCGCAGATACAATCTATCACGACCCCGCACCCGGTTACGTGGTGATGGGTGATCGAGTGCTGGTTCGTGATTTAATGTTAAGTTTGTCACTCAGATAGGAGTGGACTCAATGCCTTTATATTCAGAAATCGAGCAAAGGATGGAAGAGAGCTAAAGAGACAAGCTTAACTAGTAGAAGAGTAAGGAAAAACTCCACACACCAAAATTTATAATATAAAAATCTTCCAAAATATTACATTCAGTTCGGGGCATCTAGAGCCAATATTACACATATCCACGAAGAACAAAACAAAACTAGGTCTAAGCACCTTCTTCAAGAAAGCCAGCTTTGTCTTCTAGCTGCCAAACACGAACTTCTAGCCCAGTACAGCTACTATCAATCTATAAGTAGAGGAGAAATAATGAGATGAGCTATACAGCCTAGTAAGCAGGTCTAGTGTTATACATCTGTGGTGGTGCTACCCATATGTAACAATAGTACAATTTATCAATATAAAGTCATAATTTAGCATAAATTCATATCAAGTCAAGACGTTGAATATGAACATTTCATTTAAACGGCAGTCATCACTAAATCAGTACGATCAAAGCCTTCAATTAATGAATCATAAATCATTCTATAATTATAATGTTAAACATTCCTTATAAAGAAATTCAATCGTTACCCACGCACTCCCTGAATCATCTACTCCCGCAGTAGAGGCCCTATCCATCAGGCTAAGCCAATCCCATTGCTTAAGACCTCTACCATCACACAGGAGGGAGAGTAATGACAAGTGGGGTATCAACTTCGTAACACCCTCAACACATTCACATAGTCCCCAGCTCGCATTGGGGTTTCGATAGGCCCTTATCTTGCAAGGCATGAATCACATATCATTTCATAAATTTAGGGTGCGACCCTTTATCCTCTCCCTTAAACTATTCCTATCATTATGAAGGTTAGGGGATATGTCGGCATCTCTTTCCTTACTGCCGATGAGTGTCCCATCGCATAACAGGCAATATCATAGTAGCATCCACTACCGGTGAGTGCCCCACCGTGTAGTGGCCAATATCAACATAAATAGTGACCATTCATCACATCATCATAACAGTATCCACTACCGGTGAGTGTCTAACCGTGTAGTGGTCAATAACAATATAAGCAATGGTCATTCATCGCATCATCATAACAGTATCTAGTCCCACCGCGTAGTGGTCAATAACAATATAAGCAGTGGCCATTCATTGCCTCATAACAAATGAATCATATTTCATCATAACGTCATAGCATTTAGCAAAAGACATGCATTTCATAAGCTATCACAGGGCATTTACACATAAGCTTTCTCAATAGCATTTGGCATTCATTGTTAATTCATTTCATCATTGCGCTCGTGACCCCTTCTTCTCACAAAGTGTAGTTTACACAGAATCATTCACATATCTTTATGGAATTCTCATGGAATTTATCATATAAAATTCACATTTATCATATATCAAGATAACTTAGAGTCGCATGGTCATACAATGATGCAAGTGACAAGTAACAATGACATGCCCCTCTTAGCGAGGGCGTAGCTCCCGATGTAGGGGGAGTTTCAGGATGCCTCAAACATGAAACCTTGAGCTAATACACATTTCTTTACAAAACCAGTGGTTTGAAGAAATTTGGGTGCCATTTGATGGGTCAATAACTCAGTACAAAGTGAGCCTTAGTTGCTGAAAATTTCCGTACAACAATATGCAGTGACATGTTCGCGCATTTTGGGTCATAGCTCAAAATTCGTGGGGAGTTTCGAACACCTCAAAACATGAAACTTTAACTACACTCATAAACCTTTCTAATGATAATAATTTAAAGGTTTTTGGATACCATTATCTAGGTCAAAAGCATTGCAAAACGAGGGCCACAGTTACTGGAAGTAGCAACGACTGTGAACAGTGTCATGCCTTGACATTTAGGGCCATATTGTTTTATCTATACAAAATATTATCATGACATAAAAAGTAAACTTGGAGTATACACATATTTCTTTCTTTTGGGAATGATTTGGACCCATTTGGATACCATTTGGTCATCGAATATATAGATGCAAAAACATTCACAGTTCTGAAAATTCATATTCTCAAGTTAATATACTTTTAAAAAACACTTAATATTTCCTAGCCAAGCTACACTTTGGGCTTGGAACCTTATTCATGATAAGGAGTCTCACAGTGAGCGATTTCATGAGTTTCCATAAATAAAATGATTAAACATATGACAGAAACAATCATGGCAATGAGAAGCACAAACTAAATCTTCAACCTCATATTAACCCATTCATTCTTCACATTTTCCTTTATATCATCTAATCCATTTCAACATTTTTACAACACTCATGGATGCATAAAGCTAGACCCACTTACCTTGACTTCTGACGATATCACAAACCCGCATTCAGTACCTGCACGAGCTTTCCTTAGCTTCACTAGTGCATTGCTTGGTAAGGAGCAGCAGTGAACTTCAAGAGAGAGAGAAAAGTTGAGAAAAATGGGAGAGACCCGTGTTGCCCAAGGCTTAAAAGGAGAGGGTGGTTGGAAAACACTGTGGCTGATGAAATCACTCATTGGTTTGACACGTACGCGGTGGCTATGACATGCACAAAGGCTGAATGTTTGACTAAGACACTCCCGGTGCTGCACTATCAAACATCCAACTGGCACTACTCCACCTGGTGCTGCTCCAACCGCCGCACTACTCTCTTCTTATCCCACCGGCGCTGCTCCAACCAGCGCTACTCCACCCGGCACGCTACTCTACCTGGCGCTGCTCCAATTGGTGCTTCTCCAACTAACACATACTCTCTTCTTATCCCACCGATGCTGCTCAAACCGGCGCTACTCCACCCAGTGTGCTACTCTCTTCTCGCGTGGCGATACTAGCTTGGGAGAAAATTGTGACGCTTACAACATCCCCCCCTTTAAAGGGATTTTGTCCCTAACATCATATTAACATTAACTAAAAAGGTGGGGGTATTTCTCCCGAATCTCATCCTCCCATTCCCATATCGATTCTTCCCTTGAATGATATTGCCATTGTATCGGACTAGGAGAATTTCTTTATTGCGCAACACTTGTACTTTTCTATCAAAAATCCCAATTGGTTGCTCAACATAGGTCAAATCTTCCCTGAGCGGGATTGGTTCGTACTCCAAGGTATGGGACGGGTCAGGTTGATATTTCCTTAATAGTAATATATGGAAGACATTGTGGACGCTGACCAGTTCAGGTGTCAAGGCAAGTCGGTAAACCATGCTTCCAATTCTTTCCAGGGCCTCAAAAGGCCCAATGAATAGTGGGCTCAATTTTTCTTTTTACCAAATCTCGTAACACCCTTGGTTGGTGATTCCTTCAGGAAGACTCGATCCCTTACTTCAAACTTGAGGTCTCTCTGGCGATTATTGGTGTAGCTCTTTTACCGACTTTGAGCTATCTTGAGCCGCTCTCTAATCAATTCAATCTTCTCAGAAGTCATCTGAACCATTTCAGGCCCTAATAATTTTCTTTCATCCACCTCGTCCCAACAGACGGGTGACCTACACTTTCTTCCATACAGGGCGTTATAAGGTGCCATCTGAATGCTGGCTTGGAAGCTGTTGTTGTATGCAAATTCTATCAGGGGTAGTTGGTCTTCTCAGCTTCCCTTAAAGTCAGTGATACACACCCTTAACATGTCCTCCAAGGTCTGGATGATTCTCTCTTACTGTCCATCTGTTTGAGGGTGAAAGGTGGTGCTAAATGTAAATCTGGCTCCCAATGCTAACTGCAGACTTGCCCAAAATCTGGAGGTGAATCTAGTATCCCTGTCTGACACAATGTTGATGGGCACTTCGTGCAATCTCACAATTTCTCTTATGTACAACTAGGCCAGTTTATCTAGAGTATAGGTCATCCAAACCGGTAAGAAGTGAGCAGCCTTAGTTAATTAGTCCACCATGACCCAAATACTATCATGCCCTGCACTAGATCTTGGTAATCTAGAAACAAAGTCCATCGTGATATGTTCCCATTTCTATTATGGTATGGGTACGGCCTGTAATAGTCCTGCAGGTCTCTGATGTTCTGTCATAACTTGTTGTCATGTCAAACACTTAGCGACAAACTGTGTCACATCTCGCTTCATGTTCTTCCACCATAAGGTATTTTTCAAATCTTGGTCCATCTTTGTACTCCCTGAGTGTACCGTGTAGCTAGAGTGGTGCGCTTCCTCTAGGACAACCCTTTTTATCTTCTCATCATTAAGAACACACACTCGGCCTCAAAACCTTAACAAGTCATCACTGCTCATAGAGAAATCTTCCTTTCCTTCCATTTTCATTTCTTCAAGGATTTTTATCAACAGAGGATCTCCTTTTTGGGCCGCTCGAATTCGTTGAAGGAGTTGGGGTTCCATTCTTAAACATGACAGCATAGGTTAGGTGCTTCGATCTCACCCTCCGAATCCTTACAGGATGGGGCAGCACGCGTCTCAGGTTTTAAGAAAGACCCGAGACATTTGTGAGATTGCTCTCTCGGGAACCTCGTTCGAAAAAGAGGGCAGGTATTACCATCTAGTGAGAGAGGAACTTAAAAGGTGGGTTCGGGACTTACTCGGGCTGACTCACCTGGGCACCCTCTTAGTTCATGAAGAAAGCCCCCAAGTAATAAAACTGGTTCGAAATCGCCTCCCTTGACTCGTATTCTTCTTATTTTTTACTTTTTTGCAATCACAAACATATATGGAAAAGGTTACGGGACAGGTGGATCAGACCTCACCCATTTCCTCTCTGATGAGCGTACTCAAGCATGCACATTGAAAAAGCAGAAAGAAAGATGGGGGGAGAGAAGAATTCGACCAAGTGATATGATCAGAGCAATGGCTAAGCTAATGAACATTTGGCCTAACGTGGTAGCGAAACAGGCTCGATAACTAAGACCGGCTCACGGGATCTCTACTGGACGTTATTACCGATATCGACTAGCTAGGCACAATGGTCGGTCAGTCGTGGTAGTAAAGCGGGCCAAGTGTTCCTGGCACAACAACTTTATGGCTAGACAACAGGACTACCATGCGAGGTTAACCTCCATCCCTTTTAGTTGAACAAATGAGTAGCAGAGTAGGGGTTAAAAAGAAGAAGGGAATAGTCAGAAGGAGAGAGAAGAAGGAAGAAAGTAGGGGGAAGAAGGGAGAAAAGATGCAATCGATGCTGGACATTACCGACTGTATCAGAAGATGGGATAGAGAGGAAAAGAACCAACTCGCACTAAGTCTTGCCAACTGATAGAAGAAGAGAGAGAAAGCCAATCGGCACTAGGTCTCATCAATTGATAGAAGAAGAGAGAGAAAGCCAACCGATATTAAGACTCACCAGTTGATCGAAGAAGAGAGAGAAAACCAACCGGCACTAAGTCTCACCAGTTGCCAGAAGAAGAGAGAGAAGGCCAACCGGCATTTGGTCTCATCATTTGATAAAAGAAGAGAGAGAAGGCAAACTAATGCTAGGTCTCATCAGTTGATAGAGAAGGCCAACCGGCGCTAGGTCTCGCCAGTTGCTAGAAGAAAAGGGAGAAGGCCAACTAATGCTAGGTCCTGCCAGTTGACAAAGGAAGAGAGAGAAAATCAATCGGTGCTAGGTCTCACCAACTGATAGACGAAGAGGGAGAAGACCAACCGATGCTAGGTCTCGCCGACTAATAGACGAAGAGGGAGAAGAACAGAGAGAAAGAGAGAAGAGAGAGAAAGAACAGAGAGAAAGAGAGAAGAGAGAGAGAAGAGAGAAGAGAAAGAAGAGAGAGAAAGAGAGAAGAGAGAGAAAGAGAGAAGAAAGAGAAAGTTACCTGCTTGAAGGGTACCGGCCCTTTTCCTCTCTCTTCTCTTTCCCTCTGAGACGTACTCACAGGCTCAAACAAGGGATCAAAATTTTATTGAATCTTCAAAGAATCCACTCAAGGCCGAGAGGTGGTGGGGGGTCCCATTTTGCAATGAGGTAGTGCCTGTTTATATAGAGTTGTACCCAAACATGGGTGGATTGATCAAAATTAGACCTCATTTTTTAAATTAAGATTTAATTGAATTAAAATAAATTCTATAAATGAGTGTAAAAGGACTGTTTTGTCCTTACCTAACAATGTGTGGAATTTCAAAACAGTCCCTGCGGTTGCTCGAGAACTTGCGTAATCTTACGTGGTCGACCCGAGGTTGTTCTGATGCCCGTTTGATGGAAAAATTATTTTTTTCTTCTAAGGCTCAACATGGCGATTGTTTTGATACCAACTTCAAGCCATGAATCATGTTTTTGAGTCATGATCTTGAGACTTGAAATTTGTTTGAATCTTAGAAACTTCGGATCGATAATGCAATCTTTCCTTTTTTTTTTTCTGTGATTTCTTCATCATGGCGCACTAAGCATGTCATTACGATCACGTGGCAGCAATTGAAACACGATTTGGAGCCTGAACGAAGATTTCACAACTTTTGAGTTTTGACCAAAATCTAGAATTTAACGGTTGGAATTTTAGTAACTTCGTAGGCCTCATGCATGAAAATTGACCATCCATCATGTATGTGGTTTGGTCCAATGATAGCCCTGAACCTTACGCACATAATAGAATTGGTTTTGTGTCGATCCGTTGCACCAGCGTCGTGATTTGGTTCATCAAGCAAGGTGTGACGCTGTTAAATTTTCTGCAACTTCTTCACGGATCAGCAACTTCTCTCTAGATTTTCTCCCTGCTCGGATACTATCTCTGGACGTGCCACATATCGAATTATTCGTCTTGATGAAACGAATACACTCACCAAATTTGGGAGCGATTCAATTTGGAAAGAGTGGGTTACGGGCCCTGAAAGTGACTGCCCGTGACTATAAAAACAACCACCTTCACTGTTGTTTTGGTGCAGTGAGGCCATACGGGAATAGTGTGCAACGTCTCTTGTTTCAATGTTTTGTTTATCTCTTTGCTCTTGAGTGTCTGGTCAAGCCGAAAATTGGTCCATGGGGTATTCAACCTCCCATAGGGATTTGAGACACCAAAAATGTAGCTCCAGTTGTAGGGTCCATTTCAGGGTGCTAGAGGCCAATTTTCTGAAAACTGTTTCTTTGTGGTTACTACTTTAGACATGGCTTATCGTGATGAAACTTGTCAGGTGGTCTTTTGAAGTACTGATGATGATCTTGAGCAATTCTGGGGCCATTCTGAGACTGTCTAGAATTTTCCACTGTTTCGTAAGCTTTATTGACCTGCTTCTTACCAGGGACAAAGGTGATGAAAAATACCTTCAAGCAGCTTGCCCCACCAAGTGTTGTGCTTCAAGAGAAGTGAGAAGGAAAGTCATTTGAAAAGTTCCTTCGACTTTTACTTTTTTTCTTCTTAGCCACAGGACCACATGAATGCCAAGGAGATTCACGTAATGGAGTAACTAGGCCTCTCAGATGTAGGGATGCATTAATCGCGGACCCGTCCATGAAGATTTTAAGGGGAGAAGAGACTTTTCAGTGGTGTTTGTTTGTTGCTACACCAGGTTTGCTTTTGACAATTAGAGTATGACTATTGGTCTCGTCTATCGAGTCCAGTCAGGGGCAGGTTCTATTAGCCGATCCCGAAGGTTTGGTCGTGCTAGCTAGGCGAGCTGAAGTCTTTGGTAGGTTCCGCCCTAGCTTTGTCAGTTTCTGCCTTGAAAGGATGATGATTGAGCTACTTTGTCACCTAGCCTCATGGAGAGAGGGGTTTATATAAGAAGGAGAGGGCATGCACATTTCATGCATGAGGAAAAGGTTCACAAGAGAAGAAGAAGGCATGCACACTCCGTGCATGGGGAGGAGGTCTATAAGAGAAGAAAAAGGCATGCACACGCTATGCATCGGGAGGAGGTCTATAAGAGAAGGAGAAGGCATGCATACTCCACGCATGGGGAGGAGGTCTATAAGAGAAGGAGAAGGCATGTACGCTCCATGCATGGGGAGGAGGTCTATAAGGGAAGGAGAAGGCATGCAAACTCTATGCATGGGGAGGAGGCCTATAAGAGAAGGATAAGGCATGCACACTCATGCATGGGGAGGAGGTCTATAAGAGAAGGAAAAGGCATACACACTCCATGCATGGGGAGGAGGTCTATAAGAGAAGGAGAAGGTATGCATACTCCGTGCATGGGGAGGAGGTCTATAAGAGAAGGAGAAGGCATGCATACTCCATGCATGGGGAGGAGGTCTATAAGAGAAGGAGAAGGCAAGCACATTCCATGCATGGGGAGGAGTTCTATAAGAGAAGGAGAAGGCATGCACACTCCATTCATGGGGAGGAGGTCTATTAGAGAAGGAGAAGGCATGCACACTCCATGCATGGGGAGGAGGTCCTTATAGAAGGGATAATGACTAGGCTACATTGTCACCCAACCCTGAAGAAGGATGTGTACTAGGCTATTTGTTTACCCAAAACTAAAGAAGGATGTCGACTGGGCTACCTATTCTCTCAGAACTGAAGGGGGACATCGACTGGGCTACCTATTCACCCAGGACTGAAGAAGGATGTCGACTGGGCTACCTGTTCACCCAGGACCGAAGAAGGAAGTCTACTAGGTTACCTATTCACCCAGGACTAAAGAAGGATGTCGGTTGGGATACCAGTTCAGCCAAGACTGAAGAGAGATGTCGACTGGACTACCTATTCACCCAGGACTAAAGAAGGACATCAGATGGGCTACCTGTACACCCAGGACCGAAGAAAGATGTCAACTAGGCTACCCGTTTACCCAGGACTAAAGAGGGACGTCGACTAAGCTACCTGCTCTCTCAGGACTGAAGAAAGACGTCGACTGGGCTACCTGCTCACCCAGGACTGAAGAAGGAATGTACAGGGATGAACTTAACATCTACACCCTGTTGGACGTTGCATCAACATGTTTATTGGTCTAAGCATTCTTCACGGATTTTCGCTTGAACTTGGGAAGCTACGCCATAGAGGCAGTTTTCACCAACGTCTTTTTTTTTATTTTGGGGCTCTTTTACCCATGACCTTTAGGCCATGTCCACCCTTTTTGTTCATTTTTACTCACGATGCCCTTTCGGGTTTTCCCCGTTCCTGGTTTTTATTCACAGAACTCTTTTACTCATGGTTTCGTGACCATGCCCGTCTATCATTTTTCCTCATAGCGTTGCCCTGTTCAGGTATACACCATGACCATTATTTCTTTCCTTTTTTTTTGTGAGGGCGTGTTTAAGGTCATGCCTCTGGGACCCATGCAAAACAGTTTAACGTTATGCGGCCTGGATGTGCGCTATGGTTTAAGGTCATATAGCTAGACCATAATTGTGATGGATGGCAATCTATGAAGGCCATGGAGTGATATGGTGGAGTTGTGAATGACCCGTGATATTATCGAAAGTCAACTAGCTCTGAGTTAACTAGCGCTAGGGTCATTTTGGAGACACACCCGATGCTAAGTCAATTGGCGCTAAGGTTGTATTTGAAAACACACTCGGCGTTAAGTCAACGGGTGCTAAGGTTGTTTAGAAATTTACACGGTGCTCCGTCAACCAGCGTTGGGGATGAATTTGAACACACGCCTGGCACTAAGTCAACTGGCACTAGGGTTGTTTTGGAAATCCACCTGGCGCCCCATCAACTGGCGCTGGGGATGGATTGATGAGAGTTACCTCCGGCCTCGTGTAAACCCCGACCCGGCTTATTCTTGCTTGGCTTCCCTTGGACGCAATTGGACTTCCCAATTTATGAGGGGAATTTGAGGGCAGTGTAGTCTATATAAGGGGGTAAAATCCCGTTTTCCCTTACTTTCACCAAAGGTAAAAATAAAAATAAAAAAAACTTAAGCACAAGTTTTCTTTAACCATGAGGAGAGAGTGCTCGTTTGTAGTTTTCGACGAGCAATGGGACTTCAGCAACAATCTCTGCGGGGAAGGTTCTTCGACAGGCAGCAAGCTTCTGGTCAAGGGTCTTGCAGAGAAGACCTTCGTTGAACAAGCTTTGCCAAGAATTTGGTGAGTTTGCAGAGAAGTAGCAGGGAAAGGAGATCTTTTTGGGAATCTTTCTAGGAGGCAGAGGAGGCTCCGGCTATCATTTTTTCTTTCGAGAAGAGGCGGGAAACACATCAATGTGTATTTCCACACTTCTCAAGGGCTTTTCGAGGGGTTTTTTAAGGGGTTTCCCGACAGTTGTGGAAGTTTTTCGGCACTTTCGTGGTGTCGCAGAGGTTTTCGGGGACTCTAGGGAAGTCTACAAAATCCTTTTGGTGTGATTCTGGTGAAGTCCCGACTAAAAAGATAGGAGGGAAGGTTTTTCAATGAGTTTTCGGCCGTGTGGGAGAAATTCTGGCGGAAGACGAATGGCCACAGGAGGTGGGTCGTACATCTACAGGAGGTGAACCATCGTGGGGAAGGCTTACTGTTGCTGGAGGTGAACTGTCGTGAGGAAGGCGTACGGTTGCTGAACGTGAACCGTCAACCTTGGAAATCCTGTGACCATTTAAGGAGGTGCGAAACGAGGAGTCGAGGGAGGCGAACAGTCGTGACAGGGTCGACACTAACAGAAGTCCAACCGGCGCTAAGGTAACCAACGATGATGATTTGGAGTGCTGATATAATCGGCGCCGACCCTCAAGCAAACCAGCCGGCACTAGGGGTTGGGCAGTTAACCTGTGCTGGCCTCTGAAGGACCTAGTCAACGCTAGCTTCACTCGGCGTTGATCAGCATGTGTGACTTATAATGATGCAAAGATTAACGCTCGCATGTGTCGGTAAGTCATGTGCGGGGTTCGTGACGTTCGGCGATGAGCTACGTACGACAATGTCCATGGGCCGACAAAGAGTGGCGAAGGATGGGGCATGGCTTGTGGTACCTGTTGAAAGTCAAATCCTCCAGAATAACAGTGAGGTCCATGTTGTTCTGTGGAAGGGCGTCCACTATGAACAAGGCATGCTTTCCATCATAGGCCAGCTCCTTGCCAAGGCAGCCCTCTTGTATGTTTGATATACATGTCGAATGGATCCTACATCGAATGTTCGACATACACGTCAGATGAGGTATTTGGCTTGTGTGTTTGACATGCACGTCGGACGGACTGAGGCTAACTTCTTGGAGTGGCTCTGCTTTATCTTCTAGCCTGTAACCATCCTCTTACCCTCTGACACAAGAGACTTGTAACCTCCCTAGTAATGGGTTCTTGTAACTTGTAACTCATTTTTCCTCCAATATAAAAGAAAAATTTAGCATTTTCTTTAGACTATCTTGCTGCGTTGAGTCCCTTTCTTTTGAATACGCATCACAGATAGTACTTCTTTAGGTATCACCCGTTGATAGGGGGCATTGCCTCTTCTCCACTAAGATGTCCTAGTATGTAAGCCCTGTTGAGGGACACCTTTTTTACAATAAAGGGACCTTCCCACTTAGGCTCAAACTTCCCTTTACGCCGACCATGCATAGCAATAGGCCTCTTGACGGCTAAGATTAAATCACCACAGATGAATTAGCGGATCTTGACAGACTTGTCAAAAGCCTTCTTCATTCTCCCTTGGTTGAGTTCAAGGTTTTGCTAAGCCTCAAGCCTCTTTCCATCGAGTGCTTCCAATTCTTGATACCGGAGCTTGACTCTCTCATCTTCGATTATTCCCTGGTGAATAGCAACTCACAATGAGGGGATTT
>NW_006497767.1:127683-147757 GCF_000471905.2 Amborella trichopoda
CAAAAGGAGAGAGAAGAAGGAAGAAAGGAGGGAGAAGAAGGGAGAAAAGATGCAGTCAGCGCTAGACATTACCGACTGTATCAGAAGATGAGATAAAGAAGAAAAGAACCAACTGACGCTAGGTCTCGTCAAAGGATAGAAGAAGAGAGAGAAAGCCAATCGGTGCTAGGTCTCGCCAGTTGACAGAAGAAGAGAGAGAAGGCTAACAACCGCTAAGTCTCGTCAGTTGACAGAATAAGAGAGAGAAAGCCAATCAGTGCTAGGTATCGCCCGTTGCCAGAAGAAGAAAGAGAAGGCCAACCGACGTTGGGTCTTACCAGTTGACAGAAGAAGAGAGAGAAGGCTAACCGACACTACGTCTCACCAGTTGAAAAAAGACGAGAGAGAAGGCCAACCGATGCTAGGTCTCGTCAGTTGCCAAAAGAAGAGAGAGAAGCCAACTGGTGCTAGGTCCCGCCAGTTGACAAAGGAAGAGAGAGAAAACCAACTGACGCTTGGTCTCGTCGACTGATAGATAAAGAGTGAGAAGACCAACCGGCGTTAGGTCTCACCGACTGGTAGACGATGAGGGAGAAGAAGAGAGAGAAAGAGAGAAGAGAGAGAAAGAGATAGAAGAGAGAGAGATAGAAAGAGATAGAAGAGAGAAGAGAGAAAGAGAGAAGAAGAGAGATAAAAAGAGATAAAAGAGAGAAGAGAGAAGGGAGAGAAAGAGAGAAGAGAGAGAGAAAGTTGCCTGCCCAAAGGGTACCAACCCTTTTCCTCTCTCTCCACTCTCTCCCTCCGAGATGTACTCACAGGCTCAAGCAAGGGATCCAAATTTTATTGAATCTTCAAAGAATCCACTCAAGATCGAGAGGTGGTGGGGGGTCCTGTTTTGTAATGAGACAGTGCCTGTTTATATAGAGGTGTGCCCAAACATATGTCGATTGAACAAAATTAAACCTAATTGCTGAAAATGAAGATTTAATTGAATTATTAAAAGAAAGTCTAAAAATGGGTGCAAAAGAACTGTTTTGCCTCTGCTAACAATGTGTGAAATTCCAGAACAGTCCGTGTGGCTACCCGAGAACTTGGATGATCTTCCGTCGCTGACCCGGGGTTGTTCTAATTCCCGTTTGATCGAAAGATTATTGTTCTTTTGTAAGGCTCGATATGGCGATTGTTTTGATATCAACTTTCAGCAATGAATCATGTTTTTGAGTCATGATCACTAGACTTGAAATTTGTTTGAATCTTGAAAATATTGGATCGATAGTTTGATCTTTCCTTAATGTTTTTATGTGATTTATTTGTCGTAGCGCACTAAGCATGTCATCACGATCACGTGGCAACAATCGGAACACGATTTGGAGCCCAAACAAAGATTTTGTGACTTTTGAGTTTTTGTAAAAATTTCAGTAACTTCTTCGGCTTCGTGCATGAAATATGACCATCCATCACGTACGTTGTTCGGTCCAATGATAGCCCTTAACCTTACGCACACAATGGAATTGGTTTTGCGTCGATCTGTTGCATGAGCGTCGTGATTTGGTTCATCAAGCAAGGCATGTCGCTGCTGAATTTTCTGTAACTTCTTCACAGATTGACAACTTCTCTCCAGCTTTTCTCCTTGCTCGAATATCGTCTTGGGGCGTGCCACATATCGAATTGTTCGTCTTGATGAGACGAATACGTTCACCAAATTTGGGAGAGATCCGATTTGGAACAAGTGAGTTATGGGCCCTGAAAAGTGACTGCCCATGACTGTAAAAATAGCCACCCTTAATGGTGTTTTGGTGCATTGTGGCCATATGGGAATAGTGTGTGACCTCTCTTATTTCAATGTTTTGCTCATATCTTTGTTCTGGAGTGTCTGTTCAAGCCGAAACTTGACCTATAGGGATTTTTAACCGTGATAGATCCAATGGCGGTGGTCCCACAGGGATTTGAGACACCAAAAATGTAGCTCCAACTGTAGCCATTTCAGGGTGCTAGAGGCTAATTTTTCGAAAATTGTTTCTTTGTGTTTATTGCTTTAGACATGTCTGATCATGGTGAAACATTGCAAGTAGTCTTTTGAAGTGCTGATGACGATCTTGAGAAATTATGGGGCCATTCTTAGACTGTCAAGAATTTTCCACTGTTTCGTAGGCTTTATTGACCTGCTTCCTACCAAGGACAAAGGTGATGAAAAATACGTTCAAACAAGCATTCCTTCCCTCTCATCACGGGGCTGGGATGGGTGCCACTCTGTTACATCCTGTAACAACTTCATTTCTCGAAGCATTAAGTGTGCCACTGAAACCACAGCCTTTCGACTTAGGGCATCAGCCACTACATTGGTCTTGCTTGGTTGGTAATCAGTTGTACAATCATAATCATTCAAAAATTCCATCCATCTTCTTTGCCTCATGTTTAGCTCTTTCTAGGAAAATAGGTACTTGAGGCTCTTGTGGTCTGTGAACACCTTAAACTGGGCCGCATAGAGGTAGTCTCTCCAGATTTTTAACGTGAACACCACTGCCGCGAGCTCCAAGTCATGAGTGGGATAGTTTTGTTCATGTGGCTTTAGCTGTTAAGCGATAACTTTACCTCTCTGCATAAGTACGCATCCGAGCCCTTTATGGGATGCATCGGTATGAACCACAAAGTCTTCATTTCCCTCTGGTAGGGCCAGTATTGGGGCTGTGACTAGTCTCTTCTTAAATTCCTAGAAACTCTTCTCACACTCCTCTGACCATACAAATTTTGCATTCTTTTGGGTCAGTCAAGTCAGGGGAAGCGCTATCTTTGAGAATCCTTCTACAAAGCGCATGTCGTACCCTGTCAGTCCCAGGAAGCTATGAACCTCGATCACATTTGTTGGCCTTTCTCACTTAAGTACGGCTTTGATCTTAGAGGGGTCAATCGTGATCCCATCTTTAGAAATAATGTGTCCAAAGAAGGCTACATTAGGGAGCCAAAACTCGCTCTTGCTCAACTTATCATACAATCTTTCCGGCTTCAAAGTTTGTAAGACTATCCTTAGATGCTGCTCATGCAGTTCCCGACTCTTCAAATATATCAAGTTATCATCAATAAACACCATTACAAAGTCATATAGGAAGGGTCTGAACACCCTATTCATTAAATCCATGAACACAGCGAGGGCATTGGTTAACCCGAACGACATCACAAGAAACTCATAGTGACCGTATAAAATTTATGAAAGGGTCTCTAGGATGTCTCCCTCCTTGACCGGTAATTGATGATAACCCAATTTGAGGTCAATCTTTGAAAACACTTGGGCCCCTTGGAGCTGGTCAAAGAGGTCGTCACTCCTAGACAGAGGCTACTTATTCTTCACCATCACTTGGTTCAACTACCTATAGCCAATACATAATCTCAAGGACCCAACCTTTTTCTTCACAAACAAGACTCCTGGGGACACACTAAGTTGAATAAATCCCTTATCCGATAATTCCTACAACTGCTCTTTCAACTCTTTCAATTCTATTGTGGTCATTCTATAAGGGGCTTTAGAAATGGGAGCGGTTCCAGGCACTACCAATCTCGAACTCAATTTCTCTTTATGGAGGTAGGGATAGCAATTCTTCTGAGAACACCTCAGGGTATTCTTTTACTACGGGTATCTCTTCAAACTGGGTCTGAACATCCCGATTCTCCACCACATATGCCAAATATCCTACACATCTCTCAGCCAAGAGGCGAGAGGCCCGGTGGGCATAGGTAAAGTGCTGAGTAGAAGTACCCCTAATGCCCTCAAAGCGTACTTCTGCTTGATCCGTAAAGGTTCAAGCAGGTTTAAAGGTTAGCGTCTTTCCATGACAGTTGACGGTGGCATGGTGTGTATACAACCAATCCATGCCTAGAATAACATCAAAGTCTTGAATATCTAGGTGGATTAGGTCTACTGGAAGGTCACACCCATTAACTGTAATCTTACATTGTTTATATACTTTATCAGTTTCCATAAAGTCTCCCACCGGTGTACATACTACTAAAGTGTAATTGAGACATGCAGGTGCAACATTCATGTAACGAGAAAAACGGGGTGCAAAAAATGAATGAGAGATCCAAGGTCAATTAAGACATTAGCATTAATATCACAAATTGAGAGCATACCTCTGATCACTGCGGTGGATGCCTTAGCCTCTTGTTCAGTGAGTACGAACACTCGTCCTTAGGTCCTCGAGCGATCCTCGGTCTTCATCATCGGGAAGTCCTTCGCCCAATGGCCACGCTTGCCGCATTTCAGACATACATTCTTCTTCGTGAGTCCCAACAGTATTATGCTTCCCCTTCCAGCATAAAGGCCCCAAGCCTGACATTTTTGCTCATCTGAGTAGTGTAACACCTCTAAGATCTTCTCTATCTGTTTCTTCCACCTCTTAGCCTTCTCCACTCCTCCATGCCCCAAAAAGGTTGACGGTGCCATTCTCCTAAACCTCTCCATGAGGCTACTTTCATTCTGCTCTAGTGTAGGGGTAGACTAAGTTGGCATCGATTCCTTCATCATTTGGGTGATCGCCCCCCAAGTCCTATAAAACTTGCCGAGTGCCTCAGTGTTTTCATTAGTAGAACGCGGATTATGATTACGAGATCCCAACATCCTTTAACCTAGTCACAAGAGCACCAAGTCACTTGCCTACCCCAAAACTAAACTAAGGACTCTCCTAAACTTCTTAGGCCAAGAATCCTCTCCTAGCTGCTTTAATACCATATCTGTCACGACCCCGCCCCCGCCCCCGACAACCATACCTTACACGACGACAGGCGATCGAGCGCGGGTTCGTGATTTAATGTAACGTTTGTCACTCAAGTAGGAGTGCACTCAACACCTTTATATTCGAAAATAGAGCAAACCATGGAAGAGAGCTAAAGCGACAAGCTTAACTAGCAGAAGAGTAAGGAAAAACTCCGCACACCAAAATTCATTATATAAAAATCTTCCAAAATATTACATTCAGTTCGGGGCATCTAGGCCCAATATTACACATATCCACCATGAACAAAACAAAATCGGGGCCAAACAGCCCAGACATAAACAAGGTCTAAGCACCTTCTTCAAGAACGCTAGCTTTGCCTTCTTGTCGTCAAACACGAACTTCCATCCCACTACCTGCCGCTATCAATCTACAAGTAGAGGAGAAATAATGGGATGAGCTATACAGCTCAGTAAGCAGGTCTAGTGTTATACATCTGTGGTGGTGCGACCCATATGTGACAATAGTACAGTTTATCAATATAAAGTCATAATTTAGCATAAATGCATATCAAGTCAGGACATCGAATATCAACATTTCATTTAAACGACAGTCATCACTAAATCAGTAAGATAAGAGCCTTCAATTAATGAAATCATAAATCATTCTATCATTATAATGTTAAACATTCCTTATAAAGAAATTCAATTATTACCCACTCACTCCCTGAATAACCTACTCCCTCGATAGAGGCCCTATCCATCAGGCTAACACAATCCCATTGCTTAATACCTCTACCATCACATAGGAGGGAGGGTAATAACAAGTGGGGTATCCACTTTGTAATACCCTCAACACACTCACACAGTCCCCAACGCGCATTGGGGTTTCGATAGGCCCATACCTTAAAAGGCATCAAGCACTTATCATTTCATAAATCTCGGGTGCGACCCTTTATCCTCTCTCTTAACTCATTCCTACCATTATGCATGTTAGGAGATATGTCGACATCTCTTTCCTTACTACCAATGAGTGTCCCATCGTATAGTAGGCAATATCATAGTAGTATCCACTACCGGTGAGTGTCCCACTGTGTAGTAGACAATAGCAACATAAACAGTGGCCATTCATCACATCATCATAACAATATCCACTACCGGTGAGTGTCCCACCGTGTAGTGATTAATTACAAGATAAGCAGTGGTCATTCATCGTATCATCATAACAGTATCCACTACCAGTGAGTGTCCCACCACGTAGTGGTCAATAACAATATAAGTAGTGGTCATTCATTGTCTCATAACAGATGAATCATATTTCATCATAACGTCATGGCATTTAGCAAAAGATATGCATTTCATAAGCTATCACAAGGCATTTACACATAAGCTTTCTTAGTAGAATTTGGCATTCATTGTTAATTCGTTTCATCATTATCACGCTCGTGACTCCTTTTTCTCACCAAGTGCAATTTACACTGAAGCATTCACATATCTTATGGAATTCTCATGGAATTTATCATATGGCTTTCACATTTATCATATATCAAGATAACTTAGCGTCGCATGATCGTACAATGATGCAGTGACAAGTAACAGTGACATGCCCCTCTTAGCAAGGGCGTAGCTCCCGATGTTGGGGGAGGTTCAGACGCCTCAAACATGAAACCTTGAGCTAATACACATTTCTTTACAAAAACAGTGGTTTGAAGAAATTTAGATGTCATTTGATGGGTCAATAGCTCAGTACAAAGTGAACCTTAGTTGCCGAAAATTTCCCTGCAACTGTGTGCAGTGACGTGTTCGTGCATTTCGAGTCATAGCTCAAAATCCAAGGGGAGTTTCAAACATCTCAAACTATGCAACTTTAAGTACCCTCATAAAAATTTCCAATCGTGGTAATTTCAAGGTTTTTGGATACCATTAGCTAGGTCAAAGCATTGCCCAAAGAGGGCCACAGTTGCTGGAAATAGCAGCAACTGTGAACAGTGTCATGCCTTGACATTTAGGGCCATATCTTTTTATCTATGCAAAATATTTTCATAAAAAGTAAACTTGGAGTATACCCATATGTCTTTCTTTGGAACTAATTTGGTCCTATTTGGACGTCATTTGGTCATCGAACATATAGATAAAAGAACATTCACAGTTCTTGAAATTCATATTCTCAAGTTAATATACTTTTAAAGAACACTTAATATTTCTAGCCAAGCTACACTTTGGGCTTGGAACCTTATTCGGGATAAGGAGTCCCACAGTGAGCGATTTCATTAGTTTCCATAAATAAAAAGATCAAACATATGATAGACACAGTCACGGCATTGAGAAGCACAAATTGAAACTTCAACCTCGTGTTAACCTAATCATTCTTCACATTTTCCTTTATATCGTCTAATCCATTTCAATATTTTTACAACACTTATGGATGCATAAAGCTAAACCCACTTACCTTGACTTATCACAATATCACAAACCCTCACTCAGGGCCTTCACGGGCTTTTATTGGCTTCACCAGTGGGCTGTCTGGGAAGGGACAGCAGTGAACTTCAAGAGAGAGGGAAAAGTTGAGAAAAATGGGAGAGTCCCATGTTGTGGTTGGAAAACACTATGGCTGATGCAATCACTCTTTGCTCTAACATATACAGGGTGGCTCTGACATGCACAGAGGCTATACGTTTGACTAAGACACTCCCAGTGCTGCACTGTCAAACATCCAACTGGTGATGCTCCACCCGGTGCTCCTCCAACCGGTGCTCCTCCAACCGGCGCGCTACTCTCTTCTTATCCCACTGGTGCTGCTCCAACTGGTGCTACTCCACCTGGCACGCTACTCTACCCGGCACTGCTCCAATTAGTGCTTCTCCAACTGGCGCGCTACTTCTTTTTATCCCACCGGCGCTGCTCCAACAGGTGCTTCTTCAACTGGCACGCTACAATCTTCTTATCCCACCGGCGCTGCTCCAACAGATGCTACTCCGCCAGGTGCGGTACTCTCTTCTCGCATGGCGATACTAGCTTCGGAGAAAATTGTGACCCTTACACAATCTCTGCCACTTGTCTTTCGAATTTCAAACCTTCGAACCTCGTAATCTTGCAGAAGCAAACTCAGGGATTCATTGGCATCGTCAATGGACTGCAACCACTTCTGTTGTTCAACTCAATCCATGCTAACCTTTTAAGGGTGATAAAGCAAGGAGCTAAGAGTTCAACAGTGTTGATTTAATGAGAGAATTCTTTGTTCTGAAGAAACAATTCCCCTTTTCCAATAACTGATTTGTGCTATGATCCTTAAAGCTTTTTTAAGGCTTTTAACTTCCAGATGATGATGCGGATGATGGGTTAAGCCATCATTGGGCAGTTCCTCTATTGAATGAGATGGGTTAAGCCATCGCTGAGCAGCTTGATACTTCCATTAAGACTGAGATGGGTTAAGCCATCTCTAGGTAGCTTGAAACTACCGTTGAGATTGAGATGAGTTATGCCATCTCTGAGCAGCTTGAGACTGCCATTGAGACTGACATGGGTTAAGCCATCCCTAGGCAGCTCGAGACTATCATTGAGGCTGAGATGCGTTAAGCCATCTCTGGCCAGCTTGGGACTGTCGTTGAGACTAAGTTGGGTTGAGCCATCTCTGGACAACATGAAACTACCGTTGAGACTGAGATGGGTTAAGCCATCTCAGGGCAGATTGAGACTATCAATGAGAATGAGATGGGTTAAACCATCTCTTGGCAGCTTGAGACTATTGTTTCGTGAATATTCACCGAATCATAAAATTCATAAACTAAGCCATGCTCGAAGTATAGTCAAATAGATCACACTTGATCAATTAAGAACCATACCCATTCTTTATCCTTCATGATCATCCATCATATGTTCCACTGTATGTCTTCAAGTGGTTATTTGTAGTCATGCATTGAGACTAAATGATTATACTCTTCAAGGGAAAAGTATGGCCCATTAGCAACTCGGTCTTCGTTAAGTATTGATCAGAATGTATCTGGTCTTGTTTAAGATAAAAGTACACCCAACACCATGTAACATGAATACCACTAAGAAAAATGATAAAGATAGGGTACCCGTGAAGGACAAGATTGCATTAGGCTTTGACGATATATCATCCCTCTCTGCTAATGAGGGATCTCCTCCTATCGAGATTCTAAAAAGTGAAGCAAATAAGCGTCATCAGGTCAATGTCAATCCTCAATATGTCACTTGGAGTATGACTAAGGCTCAGAAAACCCTGTTTGTGCCTACAGATAGTCAGATAACCACATTTGAATCTTTGGAATTAGCTTCAATGGCCTCATACAGTGAGTCTGTCAGACCACCAATCGAGGAAACCATAGCGCATGTAATGATGGTGGGAGGGGCAGATGGTCCCCCGACGGAGTTCGAGGGCGTAATATGCCTAAAGACTATGTTAGCCCAAAGGGAGGCAAAACTCTAGGAGCAAAGCGCTGAGCTTGAGGCACTGAAGATAACCCGCGCGATTGCCACTTTTAGTGAGGCCTCAAAACACCAGTCTTCCAATCCCACCACAAGGAACCGACTAGCCAATGACCCTTCCACGTAGTTACCTCCATCACTCGTTGATGTCACCGAGACTGTTGAGACCGTGTGTGAGTTGGTAATGGAAACGTTACAATCATTGCATCTCCCTGGCATACATCCATTTGACACATACCAGAAGTTGTATCTAATGTATGTTGACGGGATACCCTATCCTCCAGGATATCAACGTCCGAAGTTCTCAGAGTTTGACAGGCATGGTACACCACATCAACATCTCGCCCACTTTGCATCGATCTGTGTGGATAATGCCAATAATGAATATCTCTGGTAATATGCCTCGATCTCACCCCCGGGTCTGGATGACCTGGTGGGACGCGTCTCGGGTTTCAAGGAAAACCCAGGACTTGAGACTGCTCTCTCGGGAACATTGTTAAGGAGCAAGGGCAGGTACACCAACATGTGAAAGAGGAATTTAATGTGAGGCGGAACACTCCTCACCTAGGTCCGTGACTCACTGACACACGTGGGCGCCCTCTTAAATCATGACGGAAAGCCCCCCAGTCCTACAACTAGTTCGAAATCACTTCCCTTAACCTGTACTCTCATGTTTATGCAATCACACACACATGGTTAATTTTACAAGACAAGTGGGCCAAGGGACCCCACCTTGTCTTTGGGCAAATGCACATAGGCATGCGCATTCAAAGGAAGAAGGAAAATAAGAGGATAGAGATTTGGGGTGATAAAAGGAGAAGAAAGAGATTGAATAGAGGAAAGAGAGGAGAAGAATTTGACCAAGTGGCTAGACTGAAATAGTAGCTAGACATGTACAGTGATTGACCCGACGTGGTAGCAAGATGGGCACGGTAACTTAGACCGGCACGGCGGCAATACTCTCGACGACAGAATGAACACTAACGGGCCTGACACGATGGCTAACCCATCGTGGTAGCAAGACGTGCACTGTAACTCAGACCGACACGGCAGCAATACTACTCGACGTTGAGACTACCATGATTGTGCTACGCTTAGCCTCCCTTGGTCGAACGAGTGAGAAAGAAAGAAGGAGAAGAAAAGAGAAGAGAAAAGAAGGGGGGATAAGGGAGAAGAAAGAAAGAGAAAGAAGAGGAAAAAGAGGAGGAAAAGAGAAGAGAGAGAAAAAGAGAAGAGATTGAAAGAGAAGACATAAGTGAGAGAAGAGAATAAAAGAGAAGAAAAGGGAATAGAAGAGACGAGCTTTGGTCCTCTCTCTCGACCTCATAGAAGCACTGGTGGAGCAGTTTCTCCATTTCCTCCCAAGTATGTACTAAATTTGGGGGAAGCCGAGCATACCATTGAAAGGCCTGGCCATCAAGAGTTTCAACGAACTGATGGAGGAGGAGTCTCCCATCAGCCGTTGTCTCTCGACATGCCACTTGGAAATGCGCAAAATGCTGGTGCGGGGATATCGTACCACTGAACAGGGGTAACTTCCCTTATTTGTAGTTCGAGGGAAACAGAACCTGATCAATGTAGGAGGGGTACAGCTTTTGGTAATGCGTTGTCCCCTACATTCTTGGGATCTGCCTGTTCTTTAAGCTATGGGTCACCATAGCACCGATGTCTGCCTGTGAGACGGGGTGAGGAACGAAATTGTCTTCTGAGGCAGGAGGAGGAGGCTGCCTTGGAGCTGCATCATCTGAGTAATGAGAGTTAGCTTCATGATGGGATACAATGACTGGGGATCGCATGCTTTCCATGCGATCAATCTTCTCCATCATTGCTTGCACCATTTATTCAAACCTATCCATGCATTCTTCCTGGCTGTCATTAGGTTCGGTCACAACCATAATGCGAACCATTTCCCCAAGCAGGTCAGACTTAGGCACAGTTGAAGGATTTCGAGCTTGGCGTGTCTCCGCGGGCTCAGCATGTCGCTACTGAAATCGAGTCTATATGTCGATCGTGTGAGGACCAGCTCTCGACAGTTTTGGGACCATGGCTGCTGAGTGATCGGATCATCTTCTACGATGCTAACCATAGTGTAGGATTCACGCACCATGTCTTCAGGCTTTGTCATCTGAAGAGGGTAGAAGGGGTTCTGGTGAAGAGGGTCATCGAGGCTGGCTGCCCCCACCATTTCAGTGGCTTCCCTGGTCAGGATTTGCAGACCCCTGTCGCGCTTGGCTTTGAGGCTTTGATGGACCTCATGCCAGAACTGCAATTGGGACTGCAGCTGGTCGACCCTTCTTGCACAAGAGAGAGTCATCTCCATTAAGTGAAGCAATGGGTGTGGGCCAAGAACTGGGGTCAACCTAAGTTGGGGAGGACGAAGGACTTGATCTCCCATGAGGTATTTTCCCCAAGCTCTCTTATGGGCCCCAAAGGCATGACCGAGGTGACGGGGCTGGTTCAATATGGCACTCTTGGGGAAGATCTTTGAGTACCAAAGCTTGAGGTGCTTGCCCGAAAGAGAAGGGGCAGGCGGAGGAAGGATCGACTCATGATGGCATCTGAGTCGGGGGCTAACGGTCTGTGAAGGTGGCAAATGTGCGCCCCTTGAAGAAGGATCACCTGTGACTTGGGAGTCAACCAGGGCTCCAACAAGTTGTCTAGCCTTAGGAGGCCGAGAGCTTCAAGCAGGTGTTTGTAAGGGAACTGGTGGAAGCCTGCACCGTACAGGGTGCACTAGTGTGTGCTGAGATGGAGCACAAGGAGGTCGTCTTCCATGTACTCGAGTTAGTGTGCAACAGCGTTTCCCCAAGCAGTGTGATGCACATGCATATGTACAAGTTTAAACCCAAGAAGGCCTGATTCTGAACACTTACTCAAGGTAACACAAGGGCCCTGAGGTGTGGCTCGAGTGGATGACCCACGAGCCTTAGGCTGTGTGCGAGAGGTGGGGGCCTTAGGGTCTCCTCCTCAATGTGTTGAGTCTCTAAACATAAAGACCCCAGGTGGTCCAGGAATGTGGGGGGTAGCCTTATGGCAACCCGCGGGAGCAACGGCAACTTGTTTACCTTTTGCAGAAAGGGATTGGGCAGCCTTTCAACGTACCTCAGCAATATGACCGGAAAGTGCCTTGTCGGTGACGAGGTGCATGCTATGAGTGGTAGCAGATGTGCTACCAATGCAAAGTGCTGTGGTGGGGATTCCACCAGAGCTAGGAGATGAGGAGTTAGGGAACTTTAAGTCCCTTCTCACACCTATCCAGGTCAAGACTTGGGAGCTAGACACTGGGTCATTGCTCAAAAGGAATTTGGGAATGAAGTTCGAGGATCTTTGTTCCCGAGAGAATCTCACGAATGAGGGGATGAGAAAATCCTCGATCCAGATAAATGGGTTAAGGAACCCAGAAGCCATGTGTGTGAAATACATAAAACAAACGAGAGACTAGCCAAACAAGGACAAGTCGATAAAGAGGTAGTAAGTCCCCAGTGGAGTCGCCAAGCTAGTTAGATGCCTCGATCTCGCATCGGGTCGGGATGACCTGGTGGCACCCCTCTCAGGTTTCAAGGAAAACCTGGGATTTGAGACCCCTCTCTCGGGAACCTTGCTAAGGAGCAAGGGCGGGTACACCAACCAGTGCAAGAGGAATTTAACGTGAGGTAGGACACACCTCACCTGGGTCCGTGACTCACTCGGGCTGACTCACGTGGGCACCCTCTTAGATCATGGCGGAAAGCCCCCAAGTCCTACAACTAGTTCGAAATCGCCTCCCTTGACTTGTACTCTCCTATTTTTGTGATCACACACACATGGTTAATTTTACAAGACAAATGGTCCAAGGGACCCACCTTTTCTTAGGGCGAATGCACATAGACATGTGCATCCAAAGGAAGAAGGAAAGAATAAGAGGATAGTGATTTGGGGTGATGAAAGGAGAAGAAAGAGATATACTAGAGGAAAGAGAGGAGAAGAATTTGACCAAGTGACTAGACTGACACAGTAAGTAGACCAGTACAGTGATTGACTCAAAGCTGTAGAAGGACGAGCACGGTAACTTAAACGGGCACAGTGGTAATCCTACTCGACGACAGAACGAACACTAACCAGCTTGGCACAATGGCTAGCCTGTCGTGGCAACAAGATGGGCACTGTAACTCAGACCAACATGGTGGCAATACTGCTCGACGACGAGACTACCATGATTGTGCTAAGCTTAGCCTCCCTTGGTTAAATGAGAGAGAAAGAAAGAAGGAGAAGAAAAGAGAAGAGAAAAGAAGGGGGGATACGAGAGAAGAAAGAAAGAGAAAGAAGAGGAAAAAGAGGAGGAAAAGAGAAGAGAGAAAAATATAAGAGATTGAGAGAGAAGACATAAGAGAGAGAAGAGAAGAAAAGAGAAGAAAAGGGAATAGAAGAGAGGAGAAGAGAGGAGAAGAGAGAAGAAGAACAAAGGAATAGAAGGGAAGAAAGAAAAGAAGAGATAGGAAATAAGAAGAGAAGAAAAGAAGAGAAACAAGAACGAAGAGAAAAGAGAGAGAAAAAGAAGGAAGAGAAGGGAGAAGTAAGAAGAGAGGAGAAAGCATAGACGACAATAAGGTCCTGCCGTTCATGACCGAGGAGAGACAAGAAAGACCGAAGCAAGGACGGCGATAGGGTTCCACCATTCATAGCTGAGGAGAGAGAAGAGAGACAGAAGCATGAACGGTGATAGCGTTTTGCCATTCACGATCGAAGAGAGAGAAGAAAGACCGAAGCATGGAAGGCGATAGGGTTCTACCGTCCATGATAGAAGAGAGAAAAAGAGAACATGGATGGGTAATGGGGTTCCACCGTCCATGATAAGAGAGAGAAAATGAGAATATGGATGGCGATAGGTTCTGTCGTCCATGACAAGAGAGAGAAAGGGAAAACATAGACGGCGATAGGTTTCACTGTTCATGACAAGAGAGAGAAAAAGAGAACATGGACCACGATAGGTTCCACCGTCCATGATAGGAGAGAGAAAAAGAGAACATGGATGGCGATAGGTTTTCGCTGTCCATGATAGGAGAGAGAAAAAGAGAACATAGACGGTGATAGGTTCTGTTGTCCATGACATGAGAGAGAAAAAGAGAATATGGACAGTGATACGTCCTGCCGTCCATGACAAGAGATAGAGACAAGAGAGAGAAGAGAAAATAAAAAGACACGCACGGCGATAGGCATCGCCGTACATGTCGAAAGGGACTCGGACACGACCCGGCCCGTCACTCGGGAAAGGGCCCGGTTCAATATTTTTATCAGAGTTTAGATGAAGGAATATCGTGCATGGCAATGGGCATCGCCGTGTGCGACATGGGGCAAAGGAACATGGACAGAGGCCCGGTCCACCACTCGGGTTAAGGCCCGGCTCACTATCCATGTTCCAAGAGATGGAGGACATCATGACCGATGATAGACACCATCGTGCATGAATGGAGAAGAGAGAGAAAATAACAAGGAGAAAGAAAGGAGAGAGAGATTAGGAAACAAAGAAAGAGAAATGAAGGAAAGAAGAGAGAGACAAGGAGAGACAAGGAAGAAGATTAAGAAAGAGAGAGGAAGGAAAGGAAAGAATAAGAGATGAGTAAGTAAAGAAAGTAGAGAAAAAGAAGAAAGAAGGAGATGAAAAACGTGCATGGTGATGGCCCACTGCCGTGTGTGTTGAGTGAAGAGAGATGTAAGTGAAAGAGAGAGAAAGACAGAGGAGAGGAGAGAAAGACAGAAGGGAGGAGAGAGAAAGAAGAGGAGAGGAGAGAGAAAGACATAAGAGAGAAGAGAAAAAGAGGAGGAGAGGAGAGAGAAAGACAGACGAGAGGAGAAAGAAAGTTACCTTCTTCACCAAGAGGTACCAAAAAAAATTTTCTCTCTCCTCTCTCTCTCTCCAAGACGTGCCCACAATCTCAATGTAAAACTCTCAAATTTTATTCATGAAATTGAAGCTTGAGGGGAACCCTTTACAATAGGTTTAGCATGTATTTATAGAATTGAGCCCTAAACATGGGTGGATGCCCAAAATCTAACCTAATTAATGATAATCACAATTTAATTGAATTAAAATAAAATCTAAAAATAGGTACAAAATGACGATTTTACCCCTGCTTAACAATATATGAAATTCCAAAACAGTCCCAATTGCTACCCTATAACGTGCGTGATCTCCATGGATGATTCGGGGTTGCCGCTCCTTTGACCGAAAGATGATTACTTTCTCGTTTGGCTCGGCATGATGATCGTTTTAATACCAACTTTGAGCCACATATCGCGTTTTTAGGTCACGATCACACGACTTGAAATTTGTACGAATCTTAGAAACTTCCGATCGATTGTGTGCTTGTTCCTTGATGTTTTTTGTGATTTATTCATTGTATCACACTGGGCATGCTTTCACGATCATGTTGCAACAAACGCAACTTGATTTCATGCCCGGACGAAGATTTTATAATCTTTGGGTTTTGGTCGGCATCTTAATTCTGGTGATTGGAATTTATAGTAACTTTATCTACTCCACGTGTGAAATCCAACCATTCATCATGTAATGGATTCTGTCCGGACATAGCCTCATACCTTACGCACATGATGGAAATGGTTTCACGTCGATCGGGTACATGAGCGTCGTGATATGGCCGCTCGAGCGAGACATGTCGCTATTGAATTTCCTGCAACTTTTGCCGTGAATCGTCATCTTCTCTCTAACTTTTCTCCCTGCTCAGGCATCATCACAGGACGTGCCACATATCCAAATGCTCGTCTTGACGAGATGAACACGCTCACAAAATTTGAGTGCGATTCCGACTTGAAATGAGTGAGATATGGGTCTCTAAAGTTGCTACTTGAGACTGTACAAACCAATCTCATTTAATGGAGAATGGTGCAGGGAGGCCGCACGGGAATAGCATGCGGCCTACCTTTTTTTAATGTTTCACCCATAACTTTTTTCTGGAACATTTGTTTAAGCCGAAACTTGACTCCTAAGGGTTTTCGGCCGTGTCGGATCCAATGACGGTGGTCCCACAGCCATTTGACACAGTAAAAATAGAGTTCTAATTATGGGGTCCGTTTCAGGGTGCTAGGGGTTGATTTTTCCAAAACTGTTTCTTTGTCTATACTGCCTTAGACATTTTGGATTTCGACGAAACTCAGCAACTGGCCTTTTGAAGTCTTTAAGAACATCTTCACCCGTTCTGGAAAAATTCTGAGACTGTTAAAAATTACACTGTATGTCACGGCTTTATTGACCAGTTTTTCTTTTATTCTGCATCGGGGACCCAAGGTGTAGAAAAATGTCTTCAAACATTCTCATGATGCAAAAATTTGTCCAATCGTTATCAAGATCAACCTTCACATGGTACTCATGACTGTCTGCAGGGTCTATGCTCACATGGAGATAGATGCAGGAAGCCTTCCTAGCACTCTTTCATAGCACTAAGAGGGATGTCTATTTGCCCGAGCTTCTAAATACCAAGCAAAAAGACCATGAACTCGTGCAACAATATATTGATAGATGGCGGATGGGTCAAGCCGCTCTACTACCTAAGTTACAAGAGGTGAATATGTGCATCAAAAATATGAGGCTGGAGAACAAAATGTATTTGCAAGCCTCCAATCCTTGGACTTTCAACAACCTGGTTTCCAGTGCTGTGAATCTTGAAAGTCTCATGGAAGGGCTTGGGCTTGGTCCAAAACCAGATTACCACCAGTTTTAAGATTGGGAGCACATACCTGACCCTTAAAGATATATATAGCCCTGATTCATGACTCAAAACTGCATTATATATGGTCTATTTGGCATGACCTTAAACTGCTATATACATACAATCTTGATCCATGACTCTAAACGGCATCATATATGGTCTATTTTTGCATGACTTTAAACTGTTATCTACATAGTCCTGATCAATGACTCTAAACTACGTCATATATAATCTATTTTTGCACGATCTTAAACTGCTATATATATAGTCCTGATCCATGACTCTAAACTGCATCATATATGATCTATTTGGCACGACCTTAACTTGCTATGTACATATAGTCTTGATCCATGACCTTAAATTATTAAAAATATCATGCTTGTTTAATGCATAATTATCAAGATTTAATTGGATATACAGTTGGGCTGGCTGGACCGCTTACCAGACTTTCTTGGTTTTAGTCTATCTATCAATGGTAAAAATTTCTATATAATTCAAAAACTGGTCGAAATCTATGGTTGAGAGAATTTGAGATGAACTATTTAATAGTTTACTTATATTTGTTTATTTAATTAGAAAATATCCTATTAAAATAAGTGAAATATTAAATAGTTTACCAATTAGCTATATTTTAATAAGGAAAAGTCATTCATGAGTCGGTGGGTGTAAGTGTCCACTGACTTACCAATGTCCATCTTGAAAATGGATGTTCTAAAAAAACTGAGGACTTATACAGTAAAAATTGCTTTGCTAAAAAATCATATTTTAAGAATAAAAATTTTTTTCTTTTATTTCATGTTTATGATAATCTTATTGTAGATCATGAATCCCTAAAATTTTAGATTGGAAATCCATTTTGAAGATGGTTTAAGGGGGGGCGCGCAAATGTACAATATATGAGTCGGCTGACTCATTAAAACCCCATCCTTCTAAACTATCAAAATTTTTATTTTTATTTTCATGTTCATGATGATCTTAACAATCCCAAAAATTTTAGATTAAAAATCTATTTTAATGTAGATTAATGGGGGGCGCACATATGTACATGAGTCAAGTCGGATGACTCACAGAAACACCATCCGTCTAAGAAAAATGTGTGGGAGTAAATCACACAACATGCACTCATCGGCATGTAGTACACACAATAAACTACGCATACGAGGTATAAGGTATTCACCCTTTGTTGTCGCTAAGGAGGATGAGATCAAATGGCACTTGACTTCTTCTTCTTTTCTTTTTTTTCTCTTCTTTTTGTTAATTCAGTGGGTAAGACATGCTCCTACCCTGTTTTCTAAGTAGATTAGAAGTTAAATTTTTTAAGGTGTTAGTGATAGTGTTAGTGGTAGGAATGAAAACCACAATGTGGTGACTAGGTGTAGGGATGCTACCACCATGACCCAAGCCCCATTTCTAAGTGGAAGACTAATTATTACATGAAAAAAGCACATTGGTCTATTTCTGGACTGTCAATATTCAAGATTTTTCAAGTGTTCATAGATATGCTTGATCTATATTATTTTTTATGCTTTAAATTTTGTAATTACATATGAAAATAATGTTTCAAGCCATTACAAAGATTTTTAATACTGAAAGATATATTTCGACACTATTTAAAGGTTCTACTTTAATTGTTTGGAGCCTTAACCCTATACAAACCACACCTAATAAAAATTAGGGTTTTTCTCTCTCTAACAACTTCAAAAATCTGTAATTTTGAAGAGAGATGGTTTGAAGAGAGAGAGAGAGAGGGAAGTGAGAGAGTTTATTGACACTTTTAGAAAGAAAGGCGACCAGTCCACTGGTTGTTTGGGGTCTCACTGCAGTTAAACATCACAGTGGACATAAGCTCCCAAATAACTAAGACCAAAATCAGGGGATCTGGAGGTACGATATACTCTCATTTTCTTTGGAGTGTTAAACACCCATGTCTCGGTAAAATTATGAGGTGCAAACGAATGCCGGTGAGTACACTCCCAAGATATAGCCAAATCGGAATACAAATCTTGAGTCCCTGAGTTACCCATACAAAACCACAGTCTCAAAATTATTAATATGTCTTTTCAATCAATATGATACCACAAACATCAATTAGAAACTCATATCTCTCACTACAAAAATCATCATCCAATCGATATAATATGAACAGCGATTGAGATTGCAAACTTCTTTCTTACCACAAAATTTGTCATCCACTTGAGTATCTTACAATAAAACATCGATTGGGATCACAAACTTCTCTCTCTTACTACACATTAATCTTCCAATTGATATAACACAATTAACATCGACTGGAAGAAGAATTTAGTATCAAGAAATATCTCTTAGAGCAAAAAATATCCAATCGTTAAAATAACATCAATTTAACATCGATTGGAAAATAGAAGCAATTAAATAATCATTCCGCGTCATAAAATAAACCATTAAATGTAATAGTACCTGTTACCTAAAATTTACATGAGGCTAGTGCCCCACTATCTCTTACTAAAGAATGAATATGAGCCTTATGAGAGAGAAAAAGCTTCGGTTCACAAGATAAAGAGAGCGAAAACGTAACGCTTCGTGTTATTATTAAGAAGCTCATAGGGGAGTGAGAGAGCATGTCTCCATGTGAGAGAGAGTACAAGCCCCTATTTATAATAAAACCCCACCTCATCCTTATAAAACCTTTAAAAAATATTAATATAAATAAAACTTGCATAATGTGTAAAGATGGCATTTAATAACCAACAACAAAAGCCCAGATCAAGTAGAATACGTGGGACATTTAAACAAGGGAAAGCTTTCTCTGCTTCCCCTATAGCATAGAAGAGCTATGCTCCCCTCCTTTTCAATCGTTCATTTGAAATGGGTGGCTGAGATTGTTTGACTCAAAATTTCACAAAAAAATGGTCACGGGCTCAATCAGTAATCCTTCAAACCTTCCCTCCCGTAATAGAGAGAGAGAAAGAGAAAGCATGGGGAAAATTGAAAGAAAGAGGGCACGCTGGAGGGGAGAGAGAGCACGAGTAGGAAAAAAAGTCCAGAGAAGAGAACCAGCACGCGAGAGAACAAGGAGAACCCCAATTACATGAAAACAAAGATAACTTTCTCTCTCTCCTCTGCAACCTCAACAACAAGTAAAAGAGAAGGAGGAGAAGCATGCTCCAATTGAGTGTTAAAGAGAAGAAGGAGCTTGCTTTTTGCACATTCACTAGGAAAGAAGCTCAAATCTCAATAGGTATGCTCTCTCTCTCTCTCT
>NW_006497767.1:147777-165338 GCF_000471905.2 Amborella trichopoda
CTCTCTCTCTCTCTCTCTCTCTCTCTCTCTCTCTCTCTCTCTCTCTCTCTCTCTCTCTCTCTCTCTCTCTCTCTCTCTGACGTTGTGATTCATCCACTGTCTCTTTCGATCTCTTACTTAGACTCAATAACCCATCTTAATGGAAACCTTAACAACCAATTCATGTCCTCTGTAATTCAGCAATAGAGTGGTATTTCTATGGAGATAAAGCAGATAGATCATATATTTATCCTAAGCATTATAGGATGAGCCGGAAAAAATAAATTTTCGTCCTATTTTATATAGATCGTATCTTAAGACACCGGATTTTGAGCTCTCCCTCTCTATCTCTAACTCTCTTATTGTGATTTGTAGTAGTGAATTTTAAATTTTGTAGTTGGTTTGCTATCAATTTATAACTCAAGTTCTAGTTAGTATTTTTTACTTAATGTCTTGCTAGATGTAGATTTATTTTGAAATTCCAGCTTATACTTAAATTTTGTGTCTATGTGACATAGAAATGAATTTGTGTAATTACTTATGTTTAAGTATTACTAGTTAAAAGTTATGAACATCATTGGAGAAGATGGAGGATCCTCAAGTGGTGATATTGTTGGTAATATGAAGCATATTGCGGCTTACATACCCATTGAGGCACTCGTATCTGATTCATCCTCTGATATGGACCAGGATGAGTTCCATAAAGACAATTTTAGGATGCAGGTTGTGATAACATCATAGCAACTAGGGATGGTAAGGACAATGAGGGTGGGCATCAGAAGGACCTATTTGTAGGATTGAACTTTGAATTTGAGGATGTTGCGTATCTATTTTACAATGCATATGCCCAGCGAAGAGGCTTTAATATTGGTCTTGATAGGCCAAAGAAGGACAAGGACAACAAATTGTGGATGCAAGACTATGTTTGCCCAAAAGAAAGCAAACGTGATCCAAAGTAGGAAGGAAAAATTCATCCTTGTCCAATAACA
This sequence comes from Amborella trichopoda, assembly GCF_000471905.2. The sequence goes on from NW_006497767.1 coordinate 148,746, forward strand.
AAGGAAGGATGCAAAGCAATGTTAAGGGTACGCAAGATGAAAGAGGAAAAGTGGGTTGTAACAAAATTTGTTAATAGCACTCCCAAAAGTTTATATCTCCATCAAAGGTACATCATTTGATATCATATCGGCGCATCCCAGTAGCTACCAAGAACTTGAGGCGAACACATGGTTTTTTAATAAAAATAGCTTGATGAAGTAGGTCAATTTTGTAATGTGCTATAGATTCGGGTTTAAGAATATCATATGAGAACTTTGGTGATGTAGTTATTTTTTGTACAACATATAAGATGAATGCATACGTCATGCCTTTTTCCCCCGATATTGGAGCAAACTACCATGTAACCAATATAATCTTTGGTTGTGCACTAATTAGGCATGAGACAACAGAGTCCTTTAATTGGCTATTTGGACATTGACTAGAAGCTAGGCAAAGTCGAGAACCGGGTTGCATCATTACTAATCACGACGTAACTATGGCTGTTGCAATTAAAGAAGTTATTTCAAATGCACAGCATCGATTATGCAAATGTCACATTTCACGAAAGTTTCAAGAAAAAGTGGGCCATGTGAGCGAAAGCACAAAAGGTTCTTACATGAGCAGCATAAAATTACTATTGATTATAATAAGACAATTAATTATTTTGAGGATTCCATAATACTCCAAAAATATGAGCTTGAGGGGAATGAATAGTTGGACACTTTATATGGATGTCGTTTCAGTGGGTTGATGTGTATTTGAAAGTACGATTCTTACTGGTGCATTATATAGTCAACGAAGCGAATCTGGGAATAGTTTTATTAAACAATATGTAAATTCACACACCAATTTTTCAAGATTTGCGAAGCAGTACCAGAAAGCAATTGATCATCTATATGAGAAAGAAAATATGATAGACTTCAATAGCACTGAAGGTATTCCAATGATGAGAATGACATTTCCCTATAAAAAACAAGTTATTAAGTTGTACACACATGGTGTATTTAGGAAGTTTGTTGAAGAAATTCAAAAGACACCTCCCATGGTTGCAGAGTCTATAGAAGTTGGAGGACCAATGACCACATATAGGGTGTATAAATACGATGCCAATCAATATGATGTCAATCAACTACAATATAAAGTGATATTCAATGAATTAGAAATCACAACAACATGTACAAGTTGCCTATATGAACGTGATGGTATTCTTTGTGCTCTTAAATGTTTTCTATTATAATAATGTTATGTTCAACCCTGAGCACTACATCATGAGAAGGACTAAGGAAGGGAATGAAAGGATGGTATCAAATGGCAATAGTGTTGAAATTAAGGCTGACTACAAGGCGTCCTAAACTGCTTGTTACGATGATTTAAGTAGAACTGCCTTTATAAGTTGTATCAAATGGATTAGATAGTGAAATACTCTAAGACTTTACAAAAAATATTACTTATGGAGTGTAATGAAAAAGTGGAGAGGAAGAGATTGGAATATGAAGAAGAGGCAACTTATTCAAATCATGGTAGCAATATAAATGATATCATGCCTAGTCATAGTTACACACCATGGACTGACCCAAACATCTTTATACTTGAACTACAATGTGCTTGAACAAAAGTAACTGGAAATGCAAGGAAATGTTGAAGGGAGACTTACTTGATTGGACCAATTGGCCTGGGACACCCGAGACTTTGGAGCCTCGCCCGTATCAGGACCACGACTGAGTTTATACTGTCCACCCCCCCTTTTCTCTTCAGAATTGACCAAACCAGAGCTTGGTTGGATTAAGTTAGGGATCTGACCTAAAGGGTTGAATGTTTGATGATAGCTTCATAAAGTATGGATTGATGATCTAGAGTTCTAGGTTTAAGGTTTCACACAATATCTAGGGTTTTTCTCAGCAACCTCTAAAAGTTCAAGAAAATGTGCTTTTATAGATCCAAAAACACGTGAAATGCATCATTACCATTAATTAGCTGATCTTCAAGCGCAAAAATACGTTTTGAAGGTCAGAGAGCTGAGCGGCACTCGTTGTGCCTCCCAACGGATCTGGGCAGCACACCTTGTGCCTCCCAATCCAAATCTCACCAAAATACCTAATTTCTATTTTTGCAGTTATTCGCACGTTTTTTTAATGATCACCTTCCAATTTTCAGGATAAAAGTGATTTTTTGTTATTTTTTTTTATTATTTTAAAAATGGGTGAGCCTGTTAAGATAATGGATCACAGGATGAGGACCATGGACTACTGTGTTGCATAATTCGTGGATTTTCTGGAATAGTGTAGTCTTAAGGGTTGTTTAAATTTAAGATAATGAAATTTGTCATATTCAAAATGGGGTCTCTACAGTTGTCCTGCTCTGGTACTCCATGTCCTTCGAGGGATAGGTGTGTATCAAAGAAATAGACACTGCCGATATGTTGACTTCATCCTAATGTTACGTGGTCAGAGGGAACACCAGCTTTTTCATCCAAGACATTGCGCTCACCGCTCACCCACTTAGGGCATTTCATCCTAGGGTTTTCGGTGTGAGATGTTCTGGTGATTTATGTTAATTTTGACCTCAAGTTGGACTTTTTAGCTATGCTACTAAACTTCAAGAATTTTGAATTATAATTTTGAATTTATAAACCTGGCATTTTTCTAGGTTTTCCTTAAAGCTTTCTATGGTTTGAAAAAATTTTGACCTACTGGAAAGAAGGTCTCGTTGGTCAATTCTAAAGAGAAAAATGAGGCAGCAATGGTAGCATCATGTACAGGTGCCCAGCTCCCTCATTTTTATAGGACATTTTTAGAAAATATTAAAACAGGAAAAAGTTTTGAAACAGAACCAAGAGCTTGTGCAAGTGTATGATTTTAACCAAGAAATTAAAGTTTTTGAAAATACAAGACATATAAGGAAAATTTTGAAAAGAGGAAGATATTTGAAAAAACAAGTTTGGTTCGCAATTTTATCTCATGCAACCATAGAGCCCTCTGAGCAGTCTAACGTCATGCAACAATAAACGTGATAAACCTGACAATTGAGCGTCAGGTGGTGGCCTACATTTCTGAACACCCGACCTTTTACATCATAGGGAGCTAGACGTCTTCCAAAATTTCACCCAACCTCGTACAGGGCTAGATGTTTAGAATTGGATACAGCCAACCTTTTATGTCATACGTGACTAAACATTTTTTAATGATTTCTCATTTGAAAGTAGTTGGCACCTTAGATTCATACCACCAAGGAGCAGTTTGAAATAGATACCCTCGACCTTTTACTTCATAAGGGGCTAGACGTTTTTTAATGATTTCTCATTTGAAAGTGGTTGGCAGTTTAAGCTCGTGATACCATGGAGCATTCTGAAAAGGGTGTTGAAAAAGTGCTTGGAAAGAAGTTTTGAAAATAAATTTTCAAGAATTCTTAAAAACAAAAGTGGGCCTTATAGTTTAACGACTTGTGACCCCTTTGGTGGATCCTAAATGATCTTGTCAGATCCTTGCTGGGATCTTCACGATGGGGAATCATCAGTATTCATTCATCTTCCAACCTTGGCTCTTATATTTCAATTCAAAAGAGAGTTATCTGAAGTTTTCGAGCAAATCAAAATCTCAGAGAATACAAGATACAGCCCCTCAGTGCTCAAAATCTCTTTGGATTTTCAATTTCGTTCCTCCACCACCTACCTTCCAAATGATCAAGGTCCTCATCTATGCTCCATCAAGCTAATGCTCATTGATTTTTTTTTAATATCATTCTAACTTAGGAATAGGGAAGAGCAGTTGTTTTTAGAGAGAAAAGACTTCAGAGAAGAGAATGAAAGGAGATATAACTTCTTTTCTCTTTTTTTTCATCGCCCTGAGGTCTCTTTCAGGTGTTAATCCCGGTGGCACCTTTTTCAACACTTAGGGTTCCTTTGGGATTTTCAGCCCACCGGATTTCTTTTTCCATCACCCCAGGGCCCCTTTCGAGTGTTCAGCCTAGTGGCTTTTTTCCCAACGCTTGGGAATCCTTTGGGATTTTAAACCCAACGGATTTTATTTTTTTTGAAAGAAGAAGATGATGATGACGAATAAAGAGGAGGAGGAGAAGAAGAGCCAGTGATACACCACCCCCTCCCCCCTCCCCAACCCCCCCCCCCCCCCCTCCACACCCCGCTTTATTTTTTGGCACTTCTCCCTAAGATCATGTAGGAATTCAATCATCTTTTCCTTCTCCAATTAGCAAGGAGGTTTTAATATTGGTTATCCTCATATTTCCCTTGCCCCAGGTTGCCATCCAATATCTCTTTGACAATGGTCATTGAATTCCTATTGAACTTTTCCTTTGAATTGCTCCTTGATTTTCAGACTCATAATCACTCTCAGTTTTCTAATCCCTCAATATTTTATTTGGATAGATAAGCTCATTAGGTTTTTCCCGTTAATAGGTTAATTTATGTTATCCATTAGGATTTAATGCCTTTTGAAGTATGAGGCATGAATGTCCCATTTGGCTATTGCAAGGGGCGGGTGATCACCCCACTCTTTTTCGATTGTCTCTTTCACTCAAAACTTTGTGTCGCTCTTTGGGAGTTAATTCCGTAGTGGGTTCCTTCAATAAAGAACAATGGGAATATTTTTTATTGATTTTTTAAGGTGCACAATGAAAAACAAAAAATAGCTACAAACTATTTTTAGAGCATGAAATTTTGACTTAAATTCATTCAATTTTCCATATTTTGGAAACAAATAATAAAGATGAATTCCTTGATTTAGTCAATGAAAAACAATTATTTACAAATGTTTCAAAATTGTACTAAAAAGTTAAAAACCAATCAAATAATTTAAGAGGACAAAACTTATAGATTTAAAGTTGTATTTTCTTAATGAAAGATAAAAGAATTTCAAATAAATAATTTTACAAAGTATAAAACCTGGAAATTATTTTTTTAGATAATTTAGATTTTTTTTTTTTTTTTTGTACAAGAGTACTTAACTTTTATTAGAAGAAATAAGAGAACCATATATCAGTTACAGCAAATCAGAATAAATAACTAAAGAATTAAGATACATTCCTTTCTTGTCAAGCCATCTGCAACCCCGTTTGCTTCCCTTAAAACGTTGGAAAGTAACCTCCCGAGAAGAGAGAAAATCCACAACCTTCAACCATAGAGATCTTAGTCGCCAAGGAGGTTTAGAGATAACAGAACACCAGTTAACAACAGTAAGAGATCCCCTTCAATGATCAAAGATCCCCCCATTCATTTCTCTGTCCAGATCCTTAACCCTTGTGACAATCCCTCTAATTCAACATGATTACCAGTTGTTACACCACACGGACCAGCATAACAAAAACGAATAGCACCTATATTGTCTCTACAAACCCCCCCCCAAAACCGGCATTACTTGAGTTTCCGAAAGAAGAGTCATCAAAAGGCGGAGGAACCCAACTCAATCTTGGTCTCTATTTCAAAAATCGATACTTAATCAAATTTTCCAAATTATTGAAAACGTCAACTTTAGAAACTGCAAAACCTTACTTTGTGATCTTGAACCAGGTCCACATCGAATTAAGAATTCTATATTTGAGTTCCTGAGCCTCTAAAACCACACCATCGAAAACTTTTTTATTTCTTTCTAACCATAATTCCCAAATTATGGCACCCCTCATAATATTCCAAATTATTACACCAGAAGGCCAACCAAAGAAAATACGTCAAAAAATAAATCAAAGAATCAGGCATAATCATGGAGACCCCCTATTTTCTGTAAAGCCCATTGCCAAATGTGAAAAGAAAATGGGCAAAGCAAAAACAAATGAGTACATGATTCTTCATCCATTTTACAAAAACAAACAAACATTAACTAAAATATTCCCATTATTTCTCAGATTATCCATAGTTAGCACCTTATAGCATAACCCAAATAAAATCTTTAACTTTAAGGGGAATCTTCCACTTCCAAATATCCTGAAGCTCTGACTGGCTCCATCTAATTCAATCATGAAAAAGCAATGAATAGGCCGAGCACACTGAAAATATACCATCTATTTCAGGTTCCCATATAGCTTCATCCTCCGCCACTGGAGAAAAATAAACATCCGCCAAAATGTTGAGAAGGTCCGCAATTTGATCCGCCACCACCTCAGGAACTCGATTATACCTACAAGTAATGTTCCAAATAATATAATTCTCAACATTTACACCCACTTCATTTACCCTAAGCAATACATTCGAGCATCTGGTAAACAAATCTAGGTATGTATATTTTAAGGCATTATCAGAGACCCATCTTTGATGTCAAAAGAGAACCCCATCTCCTTTACCAACATTCCAACGAATCAACCTAGCCATAAATGTACGCATAGAGCAGAAGGTTTTCCACACATACGATTGACTGCTGCCACCCCTACCCCTTGCAATCAAATAATTCAATGAATCCACCCCGTACTTAGCACTTAGAATTTGTTCTAAAGGAAATTCTCCAGCCCCAGAAACTGCCCCCACCACTTTGCAGTAAGTGCTTGATTCATAAGCTTTAACCTACGAATCCCTAACCCTCCTTCACTTTTAGGTGAAACCCTCCTTCACCTTTTCCCAGCTAACAAGATGAAACCTCCTCTGTTGACCCACGGATCCCCATAGAAAATTCCTCATTAGCCGTTCAATTCTTTTAACCACGTCAGAAGGCATCATCAAAAGTGACATCTGATATATGGGTAAATTAGAAAGAGATGAATTGATCAGAGTTATTTATCCATGAAAGGAAAAAAAATTTGGTTTCCACAAATCTAATTTAACATTAGCTATTTTCACCACCGAATCCCATACCTCCTTCGGTAGCCTAGAGTCTGAAATAGTCATACCCAAATATATTATAGGGAACGATTCAACTTTGCAATTCATTACTTGGGTGAGATGGTGAACCTCAGCTGCAGCACCCAACCCCAATAATGGTTGTTTTATCAAAATTAACTTTACGACCTAAAGCCACCTCTCAACATCTCAAAAATCTTTTTATATGTAAAATCTAATCCAATTGTGCTCCACAAAAAATTATTGCATCATCTGCAAACTGCAAATGAGATACAAAAGGCGAATTCTGAGAAACTTGAAACCATGGAACCAAAGTCTATGTTCCACATTATTAAGCATAAGGCTGAAGGCTTCACCCACCAAAGTAAATAAGATATGAGATAAAGGGTCACCTTTTCCTAAACCCCTTGTTTCTTTAAAAAAACCTTTCGGACTCCCATTTACCAGAACCGAGAAATGGGCCGAAGAAAGACACCCATTAATCGATCTCTTCCATACCTCTCTAAAAACTATGCACCTTAAAATCTCATCCAGCACTTTCCATTCAACCCTATCATATGCCTTCTCCATATCCAATTTTAACAAAATTCCCAGCTCCCTACTCTGAACTCTCGAATGAATGCATTATTGGGCAATGAGAACCCCATCAATAATCATCATGCCACTAATAAATGCGGATTGTGTTCCAGAGACCACAATAGGCAATACCCTTTTCAATCTCTCAGCTAGAATCTTAGAGACAATTTTATATAAATTAGTGAGTAAACTGATAGGACGAATATCACCAATACCCGAAATTGAGTTTTTCTTAGGGATTAAAGTAATAAAAGTATAATTAATACCTCTGCTCAAAATACCCCTATGAAGAAACTCATTAACCATCAATAGCAATTCATATTTAAGAAGAGTCCAAAATTTGTGAAAGAAGACCAATGGAAAACGATCTGGTCCAAGAGCCTTGTCCCCTGGTCGAGCAAACACTGCGCTTTTCAACTCTTCTATCTCTGCCTTCCTTTCCAAAAACAATCTCACTGCCTGTGGTAGAGATTTAAAAGGGACTCCATCCAAATTAACCTGGAAAAGAATTTCCGAAGAAAAATATTTTTCGAAATGTTTTACAAATTCCAACTCCCAGGCCTCCACATATTCTTCATTAACCCCTAGAAATCTAATACTAGAAACATCATTCTACCTCCTTCTAGCATTAGCAATAGAATGAAAAAAACTTTGTATTAAGATCTCTTTCCTTTAGCCATTTCACACGAGATCATTGTTTCCAATACACCTCCTCGGATTTTAATAAATCATGAAACAAATTTACGAAACCCATGTCTCACCCATCATAACCTCTGATACATGTCCATTTAGATCTATTTCTTCATCTATGGATTTGATCTGGCTCAAAGTATCCTCAATACGAAACATAATATTGGAATTATGATCCTTTCTTCACTGTAAAAACTACTCTTTAAAATCATCAATTTCTTGAAAACTCTATAACGTTGCCACCCCAAAGCCTCTATACGACTCCACACATTCTTACTCTGATCCACCACTTTTACTTCCTCCAACCAAAAAACCTCCATCCTAAATGGTAGATAACCCGAAGAAGTAAAATCAAATTGTAATAACTGTGCAACATGATCAGAAATGAACTTTCCAAGGGCATTGACTTTAACCAAATGAAACTATGATTCCCAGTTACGAGATATTAAGAACCGATCCAATTTACTGATAATCAAATTCTGCACACTATTATTGGACCAAGTAAAGGTCGAATCATTCCAAGGCAACTCAATCAACTCATGGAAGTTAACGAAATCATTATGACATTCACATATTAGAATTAATAGAAACATTCGAAGAGATTTCCTCCAGTCATCTAATAAAGTTAAAATCGCCTCCCAAGCGAACAGGCAGATTAATCGTAGAAATAACAACAATTAGATCATGCAAAAAAGAGGCCTTCAAATTTTGAGTATTCGGACCATAAACATTAACCACATGCCACCTAAACGAAGAAAAACGTCCTTCTACCACAACAGTTGCCAAATTATCCCTCAGAACAACGTTTATACAAGCAAAAACCGATGTATCCTAAATTACCCACAAACCACCCGAAGCCCCAACTGCATCTACCGCTACACAACCCACAGGTTCCTGACCCCAAAATTCAGAAACATACCTTAATGAAGGACTGAGAAGTTTGGTTTCAATTTTTATATATAATTTAAGCAATAATTGAAGAGACGATGATTTATAAATTATAAGAATTAGTTGTAAATAATATTCAAATCATAAAAAAATATTTAAGTGATGAAAAAATTGAAGAGAAGATGGTTTCCATTACATATTTTTGAATAAATCCTGCATGAATGAAACATTTTAAATTTTGTAATGAGAAATTTGAAAATAAATCCTAAGATATTTTTAATTCATAAAATTTATTGAAAAGGAAAATATTACATTTTTATCGTTCAATAATTTAGTGAAAAATAGGAAAATTAGAATTTATTCAATATTTGCTATAAAGTATAAACATTCTACTTAAAGAATTTATTGAATGCTTACAACCTTGTTTCTTCCATGACATGGAAGCCTCAAAGTGCACCTACATGTAACCAAAAAGACATAAGCAAAAGCCTCTTAGTTAAACCAACATCTCAAACAACTTCCTTCTCTTCTTTTTGTTTCACCATCCAAGAATTTTATAAACAACTGAAACAAATGCAGAAAAAGAGAAAAAAAAATGAAGAACAACTACAACAAATTGAAAAAGAGTAAAAAAAAAAAAACAATATTTCCTGAGAAGAAAGAAATGATAAGAAAGAGTGAGAAGAAGAAGAGCAATCTTCCTTCAGGTTGAATAACTCAAGGATGGAGGTTTTGGCTTCTCTCTACAATTTCCCCTTACTTTGTATGAGATAAATGAATATAGGCACATCGTCAAAATCTCTTCATAAAAACAAAAAAACCTTACAAGGGGTCCAACCCTTCTAGAAAAATTTTCTAAAATATCATGATCTCTCTCCTTAATTCTCTCTCTCTTCATCTCCACGTCTGTCTTTAATAATCTTTCTCTATAAGTCTCTCTCCCTCTCCACCTTCTCTATGTCTTTAATGATCTCTCTCATTAATTCTCTAATCTCTTTCATTAATTCTATATCTCAACATGGCAAGAAAATTTTTCTGAAACGCCATATTCTCTGTCTCTCTCCCCTAAATACAGGAAGCCTATCTTAAAATTCAAAAATAGTAGAAAGAGATGAATTGTTGGGTATATATATATATATATATATAGAGAGAGAGAGAGAGAGAGAGAGAGAGAGAGAGAGATGAAGGAGAGTAGAGCAATTGTTTTTATAGTTTGGAAGATGTCAGTATTGGGGTTTGAATTTGAAAAATGTTAGTATGCTAAAGGTTGTATTTTAGGGACACACCCGTTTTCAAAAGTTTATGTTTTCATAATTATCTTTTTCAATTTCACGTTCATATTTTTTTAGATTTTAATTTATATATTTTTAAATATATAATTTTTTCATGATAAACACAAGTATATTTTCAAATATATATTTTTCCATAATTGTTCCTCTCCCGCGTATTCCTCTCTTCTTAATTCTCTGTCTCTCTCTCTATCTAATATGTATAACTCTCTTTTTAAATCTCTCTCTTTATGTTTTCTTAATTTTCTCAATCTCACACACTCTACTATGTGTTCCTATATGGATTGCTTCTCTCTCTGTAAGTTACAATCTTATTTTTAGCATTGGACTGCAAATCAAGAGGTCTCTCATTTAAAAAAAAAATATTACTATCTTATTTTTCTCCTAAAATCTCACTTATTTTCTTTCTTTAATTTTTTCTCCCTCTGAAAATCTTTCTCATTTATTTCTCTTGTTGAATTCCATCTCTCTCTTTTACTCTCTCCCCAATGTGTTTCTCTCTAGATCATCTCTCTTTCTACTTTTCTATTTTCTCTTTTCGTAAATATCTCACATTTAACTTTTCTTAATTTTCTATCCCTCTCACTCTCTCTTCACATATTTTCTATCTCTATTCATTAGCTCTATCTATTTGTAATCTACTTTTTTATTTATTTGGATCTCTAATTTATGCAATAATTTAACTTTTCTTCTTTTTCGTAATTTTATTGAGAATGAAGAAGGACAGATGTGGCAAAAGAAAAAATTTAAAATGAAGATAAGTAAAAATTAAAAATGAAGATAATTTACATCAAAAGAATAATAAAAGTACTTGAAATTTGAAGCTACAAAGATTTTTTTTTTTTTTTTTTTTTTTTTTTTTGTTTTCAGATGGGAACAGTAAAACAAAGAAAAAAGAAAAAACTTTGTAGGAAAAACATGAGCAGAAAAAGTTCCGCAGTCGATGAGGCTCACGAACAAGCCTTGGGAAAATTCTTTAGCCTATCATTCTTTGATTGTTGTTAACAAATCGAATAAAGCTTTATCTTGGATTGTTGGATTCTTGATTTTATTTTGTTTTCTTTCTTTCTTAACCGAATAAGGTTTAAACCCTAATCACTCGCATCCCTTCTCGCCTTTAATGCTCATCTCCCCTTTCTAGATTTTCCTTGCACATTCCTCACCTTAGAAACCCTAAAAGCTTTTACCCTTTAAAAACGAAACTCTATAGGTTAAAAACCCAACTATAGGGGAAAAAAAAAACCTGCTATGATTCGATAACCTTAAGGTGCACCCTGTACTTTTAAATTTTAAGAAACTAAAACAAAAAGAGTTCTAAACAGGATGTTCTCAAGTGTGGAGCAAAATTTTCCAAAAAAAAACGCTTTTTATTTTATTTTATCCAAAACGTGATATTTTTTTTTTCATATTCAGATCCAGCTAGAAATGCCCCACTGTGGGCGCCAAACTGTTTATGATGCAGATCAGGACGATCTTTGGATGAGATTTGACCGAATCTGAACCGCAAACTGATCTTATTTTTAAGAGTGATAGAGAGTGGTGAAAATCAAATTATGATATAAGGCTAGATCTATTAAAAAACGAATAGATCCACTCTCAGATCAGTGGCATAGCTAGCATCGATCCAAAAAGCACGAAAGATTGAATAAAAAAGAATAAAAGCATAAATTTAACAAAATAAATGATGAGGAAAATACTTGGTCGAGCCAGTTGGCCCGGGGCCCCTAAGGCTTCGAGGCCTCGCCCGTATCAGAACCACTACTATGTACGTATTCCCTCCGTTGTTCTCCCTTCAAACTTAACCAAACCTTGGCTTGGTTGAACTAGAGTTTTATTGATCTAGGCTAAAAGTTTGCTTCAGGGGGGGTTAGGGCTTAAGTTGTTTATCTATATTTAGGGTTGCTCTCTAACTCTCCTTGGGCTCTCTCTATCTCTCAAATTTTCTGGCCTACATGTTAACAAAGTTCAACCCTAAATGGGTCACAAATGTGTTTATATAAAGGCTCAAATCATACAAGAATAGATATATATCAATTTCAAGAAGATATATCAGCCAAATTTTCATTTTGGGGGTCAAAGGAAGCCCGAATCTTGCCAAAAGTATCAGTTTCGGATTCTAAGGTGATTCACGTATTTTTGTGATATTGCCCAAAAATCAGGTAAAAATAAGTTGCTTTGCTATTCTTACTTGAAGTTGTTTTGCTATTTTTACTTGATTTATTACTAAAACAGTGGTCCTGCAGGATTTTGGATCACAAGGTAGGGATCACTAACTATGATCGTCTATAGTCCAGGGGTTTACTGGGATAGTGTGGTCCTATGGTTGTCTATAGTTTAGAAAACTATTGAATTTGCCAGTTTTCAAAATGGGGTGTCTACACAAGCGTCGTACTTATAAAAGACCAACAAGAGAAAGAGAAGAATAGTAAGAGAGATGATGGGATTTCCCCATCAACCAATTTATTTGCCTACTACGTAATAATATGGCAAAAAGGGAAGAGGTCTTTACTTCAAGGCAAGTATACAAAGAGACCACTTACTTTTAGTATAAGGAGGTCACAATTATTTTTAGGGAAAATTATAGATACCCCCCTCAAAATGAACTTTATAAATATCTCCCCCCCCCCCTCAATACTTTTGATATCACACCCTAAACCCCAACACTATTTTTTCTGTTATTTAACCCTTACTAAAAACGTCAAAAAACAAATAAAAGTACAATGTCCTTCTCTTCTCTCACTCTCTCTACCCACCCTCTCTCTCTCTCCCAGTCCTTTCTCTTTATCTCTCTAACCGTCCCCTCTCTTTACTCCTCTCTCTACCCTCTCTCACTCTCTCTCTTCCCCCTCTCTCTCCACCCACCCTTTCTCTATCTCTCTCTACCTAGGTTATTGTATCCCCAATCCTCCTACTCCTCACAGAACTAGGCTCGATCCATTCCCAAACCACCTCTCTACTCCTCAAATCTCACAACCTCACGTACCCATTGTGACCAAATGCACACACCAGAGCTGACTAATATATCCATCACAACCCCAAATTCCTTCAAAAACTTCTGCTTCATGGCTTTCATGGCCTTTGCAGAGCTTCCCTTGATATACCTATCAAAGCCCCATATTTCTTCAAAAAAGAATGATCTCTGCAAAAACTTCAATACAAATGAAGATTTCAAAATCATCATATGGGCAGCAACTAAATATGGGTTTTCTACAAAAACAATGATCTCGACGATGGCTTCTATGAGATGAAATTTTAAAGAGAAAAACAAAAATATGAAAGGAAAATAGATGAAACAGGGGAAAGGCCTCTCCATATTTGCAACGTATCACTACACCAACAGTATAAAACCCAAGAACAAACTTTTTCTCTTTCCGTAAACTCTCTCTAACTTCTTTCTCTCTCTAACCTCTCCATCTTTCTATCTCTCTACTGAAAACTAAATTAGTTGTAAAGCAAGGAGAGTAGGTTTTTTGCTTTGGTTCCACTTTGGATGCATTGGTTCTAGTATTTTCTGCGTATTTATATTGTGAGATATGGGGTATAGACAGAGAGGAGAGAGAGGGAGGAGAGAGAGAAGAATCTTCATATTTTATTGATAGATCCCTGATTTTACAAAGCTCCTTGTTTTGGTATCTAATTTGCATGTACAAAGTGGAGGTAAGGGGGGAGATCAGCAAAAGACATCGCAGCAGAGAGAGAGAGAGAGTAGAGAGAGGTCGGTAGAGAGAGAGAGAGGGGGAGTAGAGAGAGGGTCAACAGAGAGAGACGAGTAGAGAGAGAAAGAGAGAAGGTGGGTATAGAGAGAAAGAGAGAGGAGAAAGGCATTGTAGTCTTATTTCTTTTTTACTTCTTCACTGGGAGGTAAATACAAGAAAAAACTGCATTGGGATCTAGAGTGTGATACTAAAAGAATTAGGGAGAAGATGTCTGCAAAGTTCATTTTAAAGGGGTTTCTATAATTTTCCCTTATTTTTATCTGATAGATTTTACATCAGGATCGTTGACTAAACTTAAAGTTCAAAATACAATTTCTAGAACTCTTTAACTTACCTCAAGCTATCCAATTTGATATTTAATAGCTATGAGTGATTATGACCTCCTTGTATCAATAGTAAACGGTCTCGTAGTATACAATCCTTTATTTCAAATGTCGAGTCTTACTCAGGTATCACTATCTCTCATTTGCAATATACTGATGATACTCTCATTTTTTGTGATACTGAGCTCCTGCAAGTGAATAATATTGCCCTAATTTTGGAATGATGTGAAGTTACCCTGGATCTAAAAGTTAATTTTCACAAGTCTTCGACATTAATTGCTCACAAGTTGTGGTAGATAATTTGGTAAATGCTATAGGATGAAAAGTTGGTTATTTCCCTGTTACCTACCTTGACTCGTCTATCTTAGATTCTAGGCTTTCTCTTAATGTATGGGATAAGATGCTAAAAAGAGTATAACTTAAACTAGATCTATGGAAGCTGAAATATATGTCTTTAGGAAGGAGAGTAACATTACTGAGATCTTATTTAGCTAACCTTCCTATCTATCAAATGTCGTTGATTAACATATCTGCCTCAATTGCTAAAAACATTGAAAAAAAGATGAGGGACTTTCTTTGGGGTTCCTATAGTGAGAAGCAGAAATCATCTATTAAGATGGGAAAAAGTTTGCACTCCTAAGCAAGAAGGAGGTTTGGGAATTCGAAAAATCAGAATGTTTAACCAAGCTTTATTGTGCAAATGGCGGTGGCATAGCCTCCACTTGAAGGATCTTCTTTGGTACCAAGTTCTAATTTCAAAATATGCTATGGAGAGACAAGAACTCTGGGTTGGGGGTGGTAGGGGTAAGGATAGTTTTCTTGTATGGAGAGCTATCTTCAATTGCAGGCCAATGATATCGGGTTATTTTAGATGGAATTTAGGCTATGGTGCTCAAGTTTCCTTTTGGCACCATAAATGGCTTGGGGATTATCCATTGAAGGCAGTGTTCCCAAATCTGTTCAGGCTCGTAGCTAGGCCCAACTTAAAGGTTAGTGAGGCACTAGAAAGAAGGGGTCAGCTTTGTTCGTGGAATATCATATTGGCTTATAATCGGTTGAATAATGTGTTGTTAGCTCAATGGTGTGAACTCATGGAGATGTTGGATAAACCATATATATCTCAAAATTTAACGGATGAGATGATCTGGGAGATTGAAAGCAATGGTGTTTTCTCTGTCAAATCATGTTATAATCTTTTTTTTCATGATCGGTGGAGGTGGACTTGTGTACACATTGCACAAATATGGAAATGGTTGATTCCACACAAAGTTCAAGTTTTTATTTAGTTGGCGGCGCAAGACAAAGTTTTGAAGATTGATAACTTGATTAAAATGGGAAAAATTCTCCCAAATGTATGGTTGATGTGCAAGGCTGATGGTGAGAATGGTGCGCATCTATTTATACACTGCCCTAGTACTGTGAGAATTTGGTATTGGCTATTTGATGTTGTAGGAAATCAGATGGTGCTCCCTCAAAATATGGCGGGGATTGTTTTGATCTTGACCTTACCTTTTTGGCCTAAGATGGGTAGAGTAGTCTAGAAGATTGCAATAGGTGAATACTATGGGAGGTTTGGAAGGAAAGAAATATGAGGACCTTTGAAGGGATTGCTATTTCTTTTGATAGATTAATTCATATCATTAAAATTTCTATTTGGTCGTGGCTTTCAGTTAATAAAGAGGGATGGGGCATCTCCCAGGTAGATGTTTTAGTTAATTTGATAAATATTTTCTATCTTGGTATTGGTTGCTCTAGACCAAGCTATATTTGGACTGCCCCATGTCTAGGAAGCTTAAAGCTTAATTTTGATGGGAGTACTTTAGGCAACTCTGGAGTAGCAAGAATTGGAAGTGTGATGCACGATTGCCTTGGTAATATTCTATTTACCTATGCTGGTCCGATAGGTATTGCAACTGCAAACTTTGCAGAATTGAGTGCTCTAATAGAAATATTAACATTAGTTGTGAAGGAGACTCCTTGAATTTAATTAGATGGTGTAATAAGGTACAGAGAGACCCATGGGAACTACAGTCTTTATGGTTGCAAATTATGGATATTGCAGCTACTGCTTCGGTCTCTTTCTCTCATGTTTATCGCGAAGCTAATAGCGTGGCTGATTTGTTAACTAAAGGTGGAGCTACCATTCCTTCCCTTATTGTCTCTGATGATGTAATTTCCTTTTCGTAAATATCAATAAAAGTAATAACATTTGTTTAAAAATAAAATAAACTTGATGTTGTTATTTATTTTATATGCATTGCTTTTTTGCTTATGCCTAGATAAGTGATTCTATGTTTTGGGTCAATGGAACCCCAATGCTGACTCAATTTAAAGACTCATCTTATCTTTTTTC
>NW_006497767.1:165358-220357 GCF_000471905.2 Amborella trichopoda
ATTACCAAAAAAAAAAAAAGTTCGGTACGGGACTCGCCGATTCACTGTACGGACACGCCGATTCTGTACAGTGAATCGGCGAGTCACTGTACAGAATCGTCCGGTTCTCTCTAGAACCGGGCGATTCCCGTTTTTTTCGCCGAATCGACCCGTCCATGGCGATTTCCGAGTCGAACCGGGCGAATCCGGTTCGACTCGACGTTTTTTTAAACACCGGATGGAACGCAAAAGGAGCCATGTCCCCACCTTCGCCAATGGCATATCACCACGTGGAAGTCATTTTATGACCCACAAACCACAAAGGTATGAAGCCATTGTGCCCTTCAATACTCAAAGGATCACGTGAGCTTCTCATGTTTGTGCGCAGGAAAGTGATTAGAGAGACTGTGTGTCTCAAGACATGGAAACCATGATAAGGAAGTTCAAATTGGGAATTATGCGTTCTCAATATTGAGAGAGAGAGACGTGTTAATCGTCTAGTCTACATAAAATAGAAATGACCAAATACTTTGTAGAGAGATACACGGAGGACGATCAAAAGAGTAATCAAAGATCAAAAGTCCCCCTTTTTTTTTTTTTAATGGAAAATTGTTTCGTGAATTAGAGGGCGTAAGAGCTCACTGACTTACAAACGTCAATCCTAAAGATGGATGTTATCAGAAGTGCAGTGTCCATAAATAAGCTATGGACGGTGGATGAAAAAATGCTAAAAAAATATTTTTGCTTTAGAAGTTTTTTTTTTTCATATTTATGATCATCTTGGCCTAGATAATGAATCT
The DNA here is from genome assembly GCF_000471905.2 of Amborella trichopoda. The sequence goes on from NW_006497767.1 coordinate 166,138, forward strand.
AGAAAAAATATCATTTAAAATGAATTTCAATGGAGAGCTACCAGCCAACTCATAGAAATCCCATCCGCTTTTGCAAATCGTCAAGCACTAACCAATTAAACCCAGGCTCTTTTCCTAATCCCATCCTTTTGTGATATTGAAAAGGCCACCAATCAAAAGTGATATTTAGAAGGGTGCGGTCTCTATAAGGTGTCAACCTTAAACAAAGTGCATCCCAAAATCTCATTAAAGATGTATTTTAGGTGCCAAAACTTTTATGATTGCCCTAAAATGTATTTTTCATCCCTATTATGAAATTGAAAGCTCCGAACATATTACATAACTAGCAAATATGTGAACACTTAAATATCTTGATAATGGACGGTCTAGACAATGTGTTGCATGATGTATTATTATTTATACTTGAAATTCAAATTTTCTTTCATATTTATACAAATCCAAATGGAGATGATCAACTGGAAGGTTTTCTAATGACGAAATAATATTTTCCGATGAATTTTGAGGTGCACTTTACTTATACATTATGAGGTTGACACCTTGTATAAACTTTTTCCCTTTTAGAAATATATCAAAATGAAAAACTGTGAGGGGTAGAGAGAGTTGAATTTTGGAAGGAAGGAGAGAACATTAATCAACTCTGGTGTTGCCGATGATATTGAAAAGGAGACAAATCAAAAGTCTTATTTAGAAATATCAAAATGAAAAAGTAAGGGTGGGATGGAGTTGAATATTCGAAGGAAAGAGAGAATATTAATCAACTCTGGTGTTGCCCACCACGGTACAGAATATAGAGAGACGTCAAAATCATTGACAGACAAATTTAACACGCTGCTATTCACCGGCCAAATGCACAAACAAATAAAACTCGGTCCCGGTTTCTACACGGCTAAGTCCGTACATGTAGAAATACAGGCTTATTAATATATCTATTTTTGACATGGATTTTTTGACTTAATTTTTACAAACATGTAATCTTTAATATGGAGATCACGAATATGAAAGAATAAATAAATTTTAAAAAATAAAAATAATAATTCTAATAAAAAAACATTTGAACGGTTAGTTTCTATGTTTTTAAACAGAGTATTTACTTGCATCCATTTTTAAAATGAATGTATTGTGCTCTTTGAAGTGCATATAGTCATGCGGTCTAAGAAACAATTTTCCAATAAAAAACTTTTCCTACACATGCCAATGCCTGCCAATCACATCACCACATCACTATTCGGTAGTGGCGGTGCGCTCATACTCTTGGTTTGTTTATTATGAGTCAATGTTTGATTTGCTTTATGTAAGTGGAGCATTCAAACGGCAGAAAGGGGCAATGCAGAGAATATCACGCCTATCCCAGGCCGTTCGCGGTCCACTTCCCTAGCTACCTTCTACGCTTGGCCGTCCACTTGCCTATCTAGCTTAAAAGATGTCATGGTGGAAGGGAGAGTGACTTGTATGTAGTGCGCAAAAACTCGGACTCGCTCGAGTAAAATGGACTACTATTATGGCGAGTTAAAAATTCCGAGTTTGGTGGTAAGGCATCTTAAAAAAAATAAAAAAATAAAAAATTATAAAAATTAGAAATGTATTTATAATGTTTCATTTTTTATTTTTCTAGCATTTTGACAATGGTTGGAAAGTGTTTTGGCTGTGAATATTTATTTTTATATTTTCTCTTCTTTTTAGATTATTTGAAAAGTACCGCATTATAAATAGATTTTTCAAAATCTATTTTTTTAAAAAAAAAAATTAATCTCATTTAGGTGTATTTTATTTAAGTTTTATTTTAATATATTTTCCTTTTTTTTTAGAGTTTTTTTTATTTTTTTAAACACTTTTTGGATAGACTCAGCCCGACTCAGGCAGAGTACCTCAGACTCTCTGCTTGAGTTACTCGGCTCAGGCATGTACTACTAATGACCGATTCACATGAGATCGTATTTATTAATCTCTTTATTAAGTATTTTTCTGATAAAGTGAACTACTTGGGAGTGTAAATTTTTCATTTTTCATTTTTCATTTTTCATTTTTCATTTTTCATTTTTTATTTTTCATTTTTCTTTTTTCTTTTTCACTTTTTTTCCCTCCTAAATTTATCTCTCTCATATTGCATTCTTAACATTTAGGTGTGGTTTGTATAGAGCCGAGGCTCTAAATAATCAAAGCAAAGCGCATCTTCAAATAGTATCAAGAAATGTAGTTTCACTACTGGAAATCTTTGTGATAGCTTTAAAATATATTTTCATCACTAATTATCAAATTTACGACTTAAAAAATGGTATATATCGAGCAGAACTATGAAAACGTGAAAATCTTGAAAATTGGCAATAAAAAAATGTATTATAAGATGCAGTATTTTCAAAACTAGAAATCCATTTTTTTTCTTATGTCCATGCTTCTTGAGGTCGAGATGATCAATTTGAGAATATTTGAGCATAAAAAAAAATCTCTTCTTGTGAAATTCTTGAGATGTGCCCTAATTTGATTGTTTAGAACATCGCACTTCTATAAGCATTTTCCTATTCTTGTCCCTAATTTCAAATCAAATGATTATAAATATACTTGTGACTAAATTCAAAGCCCAACAAAAAATTTATTGAACTTCTTGACACACCTTAAGTCATCCAATTGGACATCCAATGGTTATGATCAATTGTGACCCCATTATACTAAACATAAATGGTCACGTAATATACAATCCCTTTCCTATTTATAAATTTGTAAGTGTTCCCATCGTCAAAAAATTCTCCTTCTTAATGTGTTAACATAAGTACGACTCCAACGTGATCTATTATTTTTTGAAATTTAAATTCTCCTATTTTGACATTCCACAATTTTACCAAAACTAAAAAATATATATAATTTTACTCATTAAAGGCTTTGTTACAACTGGAAGTTACGTGCTTACGTACCATGTGTTGCACGAATATCAACCTTAGAGAACTCATCAAGATTTTTTATATAGGAAAAGTTTATTATAGGGCGGAGGCTCTAAACAATTAAATTTGAGCCTACCTCAAAATTCTAACTAGAAGTTGTTATAATGATCAAATATCCTCAAATTGATCATCTTGACATCAAAATGCATGGACATGAGAAAAAAATGGATTTTAAGTTTTGGAAATAGTGTATTTTGTAATGCATTTTTGGACCGTCAAGTTTTCATAGATCTATATAAAAAGATTCCAAAATGTTTTAATTAAGAATATTTTATGCCAAAAGTTCATTAATGCCAGTGTCGCTTTTTTGAGTTCCTTGCTCGCGTTATTTTTTCTCTCAAATTTTTCTAAAATTTTAGAAATCAGGAGTAGTCTATTTATTTATTTTAAAATTTATTAAACATATTTATACCATGATAAAACAATACTTGTATCTTCCCAATTTTTAATATTTTAAAAATTAATTTTTTTTGTTAATCTTACAAAAGAAATTTCCAATTTTCTAACATCTACTTGTATATACTCACTTTTTAAAATTGAAAAATAATAATAATATTTTTTGTTCTAAGAATAACTAATCCTAATTTAACATTAGAATTTTGAGATTTAGAAAATACGTGAGATATGATTCTAGTTTCCTTGAGAGAGAATCTAGGAATTAATTGGAGATAGATTCCGATGGATTTACTAAATCAACATGGAGATAGAGATTCAGAATGACATGCTAGTAGAGATATGATATAATGAATTCTAAACTTAGTTATCTAAGCAAGAATGATAGAGCGAAAAAAAAGAATCATTGAGATGATTTCAAAACTTGCACTCTTATCTATTGTCCTTCAATGATACAATTGAACACGCAACTTTTTAAGAAAAATTGGATAATCCAATTATTTTTTCACGGCATATCTAGTAGAAGATAAAATTAAGAAATTATAGTTAAAAATGAAAAATGAGATATTTTTGGGTAGATCAATGCATAATGGATCTCCCGTACCCACGGTAGGATTGGAACTTTTGGGTAAGTCAGATAGGGAGAAGGCTCCCTACCCAGATTTTCATTAATAGAATAAAAAACAATAGCAAATTATTTTACAACCATATAATAGAATCATGGGAAATTATAGTTAATATACCTTAATTTTAAGAAAATTGTAAAAAAAACCCAACTTCCCAAAACATCGCCCACACCCTTTTTTCCAATTTTTTGAGATTTTTTGGACAAAAATATCTTTTATGATAGTCTTTCTATCGTAATATATTTTGAATGTATTATGGTAGAAAAACTATCGTAATATTGTGAAGATACATTACTGTACTTCGAGTACCGTAATGAACATTACGGTAATTTAAATACCGTAAAGAACATTACGGTACTTTAATTATCATAATACATAAATATATTCTTCACGGCATTATTAGTATTGTACTGCTTTGAAAAGCTTCAAACCGAAGCTAATATCAGGACTACCCCTCTCCTCCCGCTCTCTGTGAAATCAAAACCAAATGACACATTTTTTTTTGTAAAATCGCAAAAATTTCTCTCTAATATTTGATTTTTGAATAAATACATAGCAAAATTGGAACAAATTCGAGTTTTTTTTTTTTCTTAATGTATATACCGTATACAGATTACCCACCCCCATTTGGGTATTTTGCATAGAAAAAAATGGTTCTACAAATTCCTAGAGAGAGAAAGAGACTCTGGGTGGGCCAGCAAAGACAAATTTGCTCTTGGTCCTCTGGGTCAAGAAGGGGCTGATCATCCTGTTAAAGGCGAGGTACCACCATGGAACATTGATAAAAACCTGCACACCAACAATTGGTCTTTAAAATCATGGAAACCCAACAAAAAATCGCGTAGGAGACCATAGTCTCTTTCTATCTCTACGAATTTGTAGAACCATTTTTTTTCTCTACAAAATAGCCACATCGTGGTGGATAATCTGAATACGGTATATACATTAAGAAAAAAAAAAAAAAAGCTTGAATTTGTTCTAATTTTGCTCTGTATTTATTCGAAAATAAAATATTAGAGAGAAATTTTTGGGATTTTACGAAAAAAATATGTCCCTTGGTTTTGATTTCACAAAGCGCGGGAGGAGAACGGTAACCCTGATATTAGCTTCGGTTTGAAGTTTTTCAAAGCATTGCGGTACTAAGAATGCCGTAAAGATTATATTTATGTATTACGTTAATTAAAGTACCGTAATGTTCTTTACGGTATTTAAATTACCGTAATGTTCATTACGGTACTCGAAGTACCGTAATGTATCTTCACACTATTACGGTAGTCTTTCTACCGTAATACATTCAAAATGTATTACAGTAGAAAGACTACCGTAAAGGGTATTTTCACCTAAAAACTCCCAAAAATTAGAAAAAAAGGTGTGGGCGAGGTTTTGGGAAGTTGGAGTTTTTTTGCGATTTTCTTAAAATTAAGGTATATTAGAGATAATTTCCCTAGAATCATGTAGTAAAAGAAGGGATAATAGAATCCTGTAGTAAAAGAAGGGAAAGAAAGTCTAGCAGACGACTAAGTGAAATCATTGCGCTTGAATAAACCGATGCTCTCTTAGCGAGGGCATCAACTACCATGTTCGCGATTATGGTCAATGGACCACCTATGCGGCGAGAGCCTCGCTCGATAATTATCAGCTATTATCTATAATCTGCAAAGAGCACAACAACGGCTCTGAATAGCATCTACTAGAAGAGATGAATCACTTTCTAACTGTATCGGTAATCTCCAAAAAGCACAACGACGGTTCTGAATAGCATTTACTATGAGAGATGAATCACTTTCTAACTATATCGGGAAGCAACCCGTCCAAATAACCAAAAGAATGCCTTCTTCTAGAGCTTTAAATTATGCACAATTATTAGGTGCGACCTCGAAGTGTTTAGCAAACGCCGCCACAAACCAGGATTGTGCAATGACACACTATCAATATTCGACTTATAACTCTAGGCCTTAGGTAATAACCATGCAATAAGGATTTAACGTTTTGGCTTCTGATGGTACTAAGTAATTTGTAGATTGCCAATAATTGCCTTTTCTGACAAGTGAAAGACTCATTTTTTCACTTCTGCTAGAGTAACCCGATTGACAATCTACTCTCTTTTCATTGCGTTAGCTCGAAAGATTCTCTTGTTTCGCTCCTTCCAAAAAAACCATATATTAGTGAAGAAAATAGCCGTCCAGATGTTGAGAAGCGCATCTAATTTGAACTTGAAGGCTAACCAACTATGAAGAATCTCCTGAGCTGAAGATCCTATCACAAATCTCTTACCACACTGCCACGCTAAGGACCGCTACACACCCTGGGAAAATGTGCATTAAAAAAGGGCATATGGTAGCCATATGGATACCTCATTGCTGGAATATAGATGTAATCGATAACCAGTTATGCATTACTAGCCAGGAGAGCCACTTGGCCCGCCGATGATATTTGGTAAACCAAAGAGCACGAAATAAGGGCTGAGGTGGGCATCTATACCGAATGAAGTTTCATGCTGCCTTGATAGAAAAGATACCATTAGCATACTGAATCCATACCGATGAATCCTTCTTAGGCTGTAAGAATGACAAAATTATCAAAAATACTAAATTATAAAAATTTCAAAATAAACCGACAAATAATATATTAGTTATAATGTCAAATTTTCAAAACAAATTGGGGTGTAATTTTTTTTTGAGGTGTATGTGTGTGTATGCATAACAAAATTGTTGAAAAATTTATCCATTTCTCCTTAAAAGTATCTTGCATGTTTACCTCAAAAAATATTATAGACAATAGATATAAAAAACAATATATATTATTTAATATAAAATTAAAAGGGATGTTATTGCTGCATTACTAATGAAACTCAAGGAAGTTCTATAGAATAGTTTTGAGACCAGCTTTGCTTTATTGAACGGTCAATAAACAACATACCTATAAGATGAGTGTAACTGAGATGAGGATATTGATATAGATGAGTGGTAAAACAAGATAGAATTTGTAATGAATATATTTGGGAGAACTTAGATGTAGCTCTAATAGAAGATAATATTAGATAAAGTAGATTTTAGGTGGGCTTACCATGTACAATGCAGACTCAGTATAGTTCCTATTAAAAGGTGTGAGTTGGTTCAAGTGGAAGGCTAAAAAAAAGCAAGGGGAAGGGCCCAAAGGACATGGTTAGAAGTAGTACAAAAAGATATGGGGACTTATGGCCTCACCAAGGGTATGGCCCTCGATAAAGCATAATGCCGAATCAGGATTTGTGTAGCTGAACTCAAATAGTTGGAAAAATGCTCTAAATATGATGATGATGATAAAATTTCAAGGGAATTAGAATCCTTAAAAGGAAACACTTAAATCACTCATGAGTAAAGTTCTACAACACTTTATTCATGGTTCATCACCATCTAAAGTCCATCAAACAATCACGGTTATCTGATATTATTATTTTTTTGATAATCATTTTGCAAATTTGATTAACCTCAAACTGTGTGGGAATGTGTGCCTAAGCGAGGCACACTTAAATAAACCATAAAAAATAATTGAAATAATAAAAATAACCAAATTATCCCTATAAATATTTCAGAGATATTTTCATCGTTTTTTTTGATAAAATTTTTTAATATTTAATTTAGGTGCGTGTTGGTTAGGTCTACACACGTACTAAATTTCAGATGAATCTATTTTTGGAAAGATTATTAAAATTAAAATTGTATCATATAACTGTGACCCTATAATAGATTTTGGATGGTGTTGAGTTGTAAGTAGTAGAAATTTGCTCATGAGTATTTATAATTGTTTTCTTCATTAAAATATCGACTTATATAGTAATATGTAGCCCATCTATAAAAAATCAAACAATAAAAAGGATCAGTTGAAATATTAACCAATTATAAGAATACTAAATAAATTAAATAAATTTGATTTTTTTTTAATTTCTAGTTAATTATCTAAAAGTTATTTACTATATCAAATCTCGAGCTAGATCATCGTTTACTAGTAAATTCAAAAAATACAAGATATATAAATTACAATAAATTGAATAAAATTGAAAAGAAAACTACGAGGTTAAAAGTTGGAAAGAAAGGGAACGGAGATAGCAAGGGTAAAAATATTGTTGAGCCAACAGGAAATCGCCTGTTGGCTCAAGATTGGTGGATTAGAGTTCTCACAGGACTTGGGCGAGCTACTCGGTAACGCCCTTGTTCATGTCAAAAGAAAAGGAAATTATACTTTATAGAATTTTTTTTAGCCATTTTTTGGATCAATAGTTGATCCCCCCCCCTATTTTAACCTCCAAGTTAATAGAATTTCACCTTAATAAAAAAAAATTTAAAAATCTTGTTTGGCTGAATTTCCACTTTTAGCGAGATCTTTTATTTAAATCTCTTTATTTTTCAACATCAACAACCTATTATGAAATTTATTTTAATGTTCTTCTTTGACCTTCTAATGGACCCTTATAACAATTTATTGGATTGAAAAGAAAAATAGAAAACAATCAAGAGCGAAAAATTTTGCAAGTTTTTTTTACTAAAAAGAGAAAATCTTTGAATCCTCTCTCATTGTTTCACCAAATTTATCCCAGAATATTCCTATCACATTGATCTACTAAAGCCCATGCCAATTTTTTAAATCAAAACCAAAAATCAATAAAATCGATTTATTATTTTCGTAAGCCTTTTCCATTATTTTCTTTCAAAGGGTTTTTGTATGAATTTCTTTTATAATTTATACATTGGATTCAAATATTTGATTTTCAATATTTGATTATTTTAGGAAAAATATCATAGAGACCCCTTAAAAAAATTCTATTTTATAATAATCCCTCTCTCATTTTCCATCATGAGGCATAATTTTTTGGAAGTGTAGATTATCCCACGCCTTCCTCAATTCCATTCCCTTTATTATTTTTACCCCAATAACTGTTCTAGACAAAATATACAATTTTTTACCAATCCTCTCTCTTTTGTCCCTCAAAAAAGCAAGAGATGAGAACGGGAAGTTAGTGGTTAGTGAGGTAGAAATAAAAGAGGAGAGATGCGAGAAGGATATAGGGAAATAAGTGCTTATAGAAATTAATGTTGAGTGATAGGAAAAACAAACAAGGAAGGGGTTATTATTGAATTAAATAACTCAACAAATTCACCCAGTATTTTAAAATCAGGCAACTGGATTGGGAGTTGCCGACACAGACTGGGAATCGGTCAGGATGGAATCAATTGTGGGAAGGCATTTTCCCAACCCGATTCCCCCTTTAAATAGAGGTGGCAATAGGTTTCATCGAATCTAAGTCAATCACAAAACATACCCAATCCGATTAAAATTCACCTTGACCAGAACCCAAGTCAGGTCCAAGTGACATAGATCATACCTAACCTTGGTCGGGTCCAAGTCCTTTTGGACACGGACTGGACCTCGACATGGGTCTAGAAATTAAAGGAATAAAATTTTATTTTTTATATTATTTAGTATATATTTTGTGCAGGATTGGCCCGAACCCGACCTGACCTGATAGGGTCCTGACAAGACCTAAACCTAACCAAGGTTGGGTCTAAGTCATTTGAACCTGAACCCATCCCGTTGGGTCCAAAACATGGAATTGGACCTGAATTAGGTTGATCGACCCGCTAGGTCCGAGGGGTCGTTCTGAGTTAATTGCCACCCTTACACTTAAGCTTCAAACCCCCCCAATACTATCCATAGTTTGTTTCTTTCTTTCCTGTTTTTTTGTTTTTAATTAAAGTTTATCTATTATGTATGCCTCCTTAAATCCCCACCATAAAAACCAATTTTTTTTAATTTTTATTTTTAATAATTTTTAGATCGTCGATTCAGACACTACATCGACTTGGTGGGAGATATTTATGAGCAAGCACTAGCTAGTGTACGAACTAGTGGATAGACGAGTGAGTTTTCAGTGATAATAAGTTTACATCAGGGTCAGTATTGAGCCCATACCTATTTGTCTTAGTTATGGATGAATTAAATAAGTACCTACAAGATGAGGTATTGTGGTGCATGTTGTTCCCAGACGACATAGTTTTTGTCGATGAGATCCGATATGTCTTCAACACAAAGAACTTCAGATGGATGCTCTAGAATCTAAAGGTTTTACAATTAGTCGGACTAATAAAGAGTATATGGAATGCAAGTTTAGTAATAATAGGAGTAGAGATGAGAAAGTAGTTAAGATTAACGGCCAGGGAATACTAAAAAGATCGCATTTTTGATATCTTGAGTCGATAATATAGGAAAATGAAGAGATTTAAGAAGATATCGCACATAGAATTAGAGCTAGGTGGGTGAAGTGGAGATGCACAACTAGAGTTTTATATGGTTGCTGCATACCAATAGAGTTGAAGGGCAAAATCTATAGGACAACTATGAGACCAGCTTTGCTATATGAGGTGGAAAGTTTGGCGATCAAAAAACAATATAGTTATAGAATGAGTATAGCTAATATGAGGATGTTGAGATGAATAAGTGGCAAGACAACAAGGGATATAATTTGAAATAAATACATTCAGGAGAATTCAAATGTAGCATCAATAGGCGATAAGATGAGAGAAAGTAGACTTTGGTGGGCTGGCTGTGTTATGCACATACACAGTACAACACATATTATGAGATACGAGTGAGTTCAAGTGGAAGGCTAAAAAAGAGCAAAAGGTACGCCCAAAAAAAAATTATTGGAGGTAATGGGAAAAGACATGGGAACTTGGCCTCACTGAAGGTATAACCTTAATAGAGCAAAATGGCATACCAAGGTTTGAGTAGCTGACGCCAATTAGTTGAGAAAAGGCTCTGACAATAAGGATGATGAGATCGTCAAATTAGACTAAACCAAGATTGGCTATCCAACAACCTCACACAAACCTCTGAGATGGATGATTCACCCCACCATTGATTTTCAAAAACTAATTTGACCAATTTGGCTCTAGACCAATAAGACCAATTTGTATCACTGGTCTAAATTTTTAAATGCGCTGAACATACGGAAAAAGTTGAAAGGAAAAAGGTTGTGTAAGGTTGACACCTAAATTGTAGAATTAAGGTGCACCCTAAAACTCTATCAGAAAATGCTATTTTGACATTGGAAAACTATCTAATTAACCATTTTGATATTGAGATGTATAGATATGGGAAAAAAAAAAAAAAAGATTTCAAGTCCCAAAAATAGTACATCTTACAACACATTATTTGGACTATCCATTTCAAGATTTTCATGTGTTCACAAATCTACTTGATTTGAACTACTTTTGGAGTTTAAAATTTTATAATTAAAGATAAAAATACATTCTTGAGCAATCTTAAAAATTTGCAATTTATGATAAAAAAAATTGGAAGTGCCCCTTAATTGTTTTATAAGGTTACAACCTTGTTCAAACCTCAAGTTAAAAAAGAGAGAAAAAGGAACAAAGAGAATTTTTAAAGGAAAAAGTTGAAAAGAGTGACTAGAATAAAAGTGTTCGCAAGGAGGAGGAAGAGGATACATTTACTTTGCCAGGCCATCAACGTATACGGTCGGTTCAGTGTACGTCCGTTCCGTAACTGATGTCATAAAGCATGACAAGACTCAGCAAAAATAACCAAAGCGCCCTTAGATTATTAATTTTTTGGCTTTAAAAAATAATTAGCCCTGATTTTAGGGGAAAATGAGAGAGATCGCTTTCGAAGAATAATGCTTGTGCATCATCTAGATTCTTAAGGCCAATTTTCCATCATAACATGATATAGTCCTAAATAAATGTTTTTCTAGTTACATGCAATCGTGTGTTGTATACAACCATAGACTTATTAATTGAGAAATATTTTTATTTTTAAAATTGATATATTTTATACAATAAGACTAGTTATATTTGGTAGGAAGGCCACAATTGATCTTGACTATTAGATATAAAATTAGATGGCTATTTTTTGTTCAATTGATCATATTTAAAGTTCAAAAAAAAAAAATTTGAACTTCATTATATACACAAGCTATTAGATTTCACATCATATAATTATAAGATATTGATCACCTCATTATACCTAAAATAAATAGCCTCATGATATAAAAACTATATTTTCATTTGCCAAAAAGGTTCCAAAAATAGATCTACTTAACTATACATAATTGATATGTAGGGTATGGACTCTGGACTATGCAGTAGACAACCGATGAGGATGCACGGTCTATCCTCATCAACAGTTGATGATGAGGTGCTAATTTTCTAGAAGCCTACAAAATAGAAAAAATGGCTCATCACCACCGGCCTTTGATGATGACGAATGGTGGATGGCTGATTTATGTGTGTGTTATTCTTTTTATGGGATGATTAGCAGCCATTGGTAAATCGGAAGTCCAAATCCAATTCGGAGGATAAGCGTTGCTTATTATTAAATAATGGAACATAAAAAAGCAGTTGGCTAACAAGCAATCTCAATAGTTGTATGTCAATAATGGACGGTTAAGATGTACGTCCTTCTGCTGTAGTTGACACCGGATACTCGAATACTTGGGTTGAGGACATGGGATAATATGTTTGTTTGCATGCTACACATCATGGTACTCTGTACGCCTCCGTTAGTGCTCGTTTCTCACATTCCTTCCAATTTGTTTGTTTTTATACAATGAGAAATCTAATAGAACAAATGGCCAACAACTCGGCTTGGGTATCAACGCATAGTCATCAAAACCGGACCGAACCATATATTGCATTGGTTTAATTGCTAAGCATTGATTTGGCCGTCTGGTTTATAGTATAAATTATGTTTTGGTAAAAAAGTAATCAAAATTAATTGGTCCAACTGGTTGTTTTTACTAGTTCAATTGTTCAATTAAAATGAGAAACTTTTTTTTCTAGTATATTATATATTTTAAACCATTATTTATATTTTTAATATTTTAAAATCTATTTAATCCGGTTCGACTAGCGATTGGACAAGTTTTGACTAAACCAAATATCTCATTAGTATAGTGACTAGTCCTAACGTTGATCACACTAGGCCCATGCCCGGGTTGAGTAATCAAAAGAAAAACTAAACATAAAAATTAAAGAAGGAAACCAATTGGGCAAACAAACTTGGGCAGAAAGGGTAAGTAGTGGGGAGAGGAGAGAAAGAAATGAAAACAGAATGTACAGACTTATGTCCCATTCATGGAGAAAGATGAATAGAGGCAGATCAGCCTCCTTTCATACAGAGAGGGAGGGATGGAAAAGAAAGCCGTATTTGCCTCCTTAAAGAGAAGAGAAGGGAGATAAAAAAAATCCATGGTACATGCCTGAGCCACCAGTTTAAGCTAAGGAATTATACTGACTTTGAATGGACTAGGCCGAGTTGCCTGACACTAAATTAATTCTATCCAATTTATAAAATTTAAAAATAAAAAATAAAATTAAACTCTCAAAAATTCAATCCCTATGTTGAATTAATAGTCCTCGAAGGCCGAAATTGGCCTCTCCAAAGATGGTTTGGTACCGTCCTTACAATAGGAAAAAACATACAATTAATGATTAAAAAAAGAATTGAATATTTTATTTTTTTTTTCAAATATTCATGAACTTTATTAAAAAAAAAAGGTTGTTTTCATAATGATGAAGAATATGGATTCAATTATTGAAGTGTACTCCTAGAAGGCTGAAAGTGGCCTCTCCAAAGGGTTTGATTTAGTCCTTCAAAAGAAATAAAAAAAACCAGAAAAAAGAAGAAGAAGTGAAAGAATGGTTGTTTTCACAATATTTAAGTCATATGGTTTTGTATATTCTAACTTAAAGCATAGTCATAAATTGTAATACTTTTCTTGAGGGCATGAGAAATGCATCCTCTGTTTTATATCAAAAATAAATTATCATCAACCGAGCATTATCCTAACTATTTAAGTTCAAGTACATGAATATTGTTCCGCTATTATGCTCTATTAAGGATCATGCCATCACTTCAATAGGTTCAAAATTCATTAAAGATGTGGTAAAGTTTTACACTTATAGCCTGCCAACACAATCCTCTTCCTTTATTCAGGCTTGTGACTGACATGAGTGGGTTGGGCCGAACATGACAGAGTTGCTTTATACTAAAAATAAATTATTTTATTTTATATTTTTTTGGAAAAATTAAAATTACCTCTTTTTTTTAAAAATATGAACTTTCTAGACAACCTATCCCTCAAAAAGTTTTATATCATACCCTAAACCCTAATATTCTTTCTCTTTGTATTTAACCCCTGTCAAAAAGTACTATTTTCCTCTCTCTTCCCTTGTATTTTTCAATCATGTGCTATTGACGATAATTTCTCTCTTTCTCTTTCTACCTCTCTCTCTCCTCTTTCTCTCTCTACCCATCCTCTCTCGCTCTCTTTCTCTCTACCTGCCCTCTCTCTCTACTCGGCATCTCTCTCCACCCACCCTCTCTATCTACTCAGCCCCTCTCTCTCTCCACCTACCTACCCTCTTTCTCTCTATTTTTGTTCTGAAAATCTAACCGGTCAAACACGTCTTTGGAACACCGGTCTAGCACAACAGGTGCTGGACCAAAAATGTTTTTGCGGTCAAGCACTTTTTTATGTCGGGCCGCAAAAAAAATTTGGTTAATTCCAATGAGACTAGCTTGAATCCACTGCCTCCATGAGAAAGGGGGTGAAGAGAGAGAAACAAAGGGTGAGGAGAGAGAAAAGGGCTAAGAGAGAAAGCATTGTTGCGTGTTTGTTCCCTTTAAAACACGTGCGTAGGGGCTAAGAGGAGCCACTATTGCACCGCCATCACCACCGTCACTGCCCTGTGAGTTTGAGTTTAGGAAAAAAGGAGTGGGAAAAGGGAAAAGAGTGGGTCTTTGAGAAAATGAGGCAATTGGTGGGGAGTGGAGATAAATCCCGATTAGAATTCCATAATAGAGATAGAGAGAAAAAGAGAGCGACGTGGGTAGAGAGAGAAGGTGAGTAGAGAGATGACAGGTAGAGAGAAAAAAGGTCAGTAGAGAGATGACAGGTAGAGAGAGAAACATTGTGGGTAGAGAGAGAAAAAAGAGAGGAGAGGGCAGGATGAGAGAGGAAAAGTGTTGACGTGACTAAACAAGGGGGAGAGTGAGGAAAACGGTATTTTTGTCATAAGGGAAACCTTTTTTATAATTCTCTAATTGGGGTGCACCTATAAAAAATCTTAAAAATAAATTTTTGATAAAATATAATGACCAAAATATTTTTTGAAAATTTTAAAGGTATTTTGGTCATTTATTTTATTACAAATATTTTTTTATATTTTTCAATGGTGTGTGTTTAATAGAGGAATGGACGTCTAAAATTTGACGTCAAAATAGATTAAAAACAAAATAGTGCAGAGACGTGACATTGTGATTGGGACAATCTTAGCCCTCTATTCAGAATAGATGGTTGGATAAGAGGGAGGATGGAACTTCTATGCTGTAAAGGAAGCATAGAAAGCTTGCCCTTTGTCACAATTTTATTGACTTTTTGAATGCGGAGTTAAATACAAAGAAAAATATTATTGGGGTTTAAGTTATGATACAAGAAGTATTGGGAGTAAAATGTCTAGAAAGTTGATTTTGGGGGGGTGAGGGGTCTATAATTTCCCTATTTTCTTTTATTTTTTATTCATAGATTACAATTACATCTATCATTCTCAATTTAATAAAGCAAAGTAATATAACTTTAGGAAAATATTAATTAAAGGGTTGAAACTTGAAACACTCTACAAAATCACTGAAAGGGTCAAATAAAGAAAATTGTTTCATGCGGGCTGGACTACATTTCTACATATGCAATCCAGAAAGTGTAAAACATCCATCTAAAAAATTGATGCAAGTGGGTGTTCCATTTAAAAATAATAAAAACTAACAGTCCAAATGTTTTCTTACTAGAATTATTATTTTTGGTTTTTAAAATTTATTTATTTATTTATAGTTATCATCTCCATGTTATAGATTGCACGCCCTTAAAAATTAAGTCTTAAAATCCATCTCAAAAATAGATTTATTAAAAGGCCCGCATTTCTACATATGCAGGCTTGGCCGCATCGAAACCGGGTCTATCAAATAATCACAAATTACATTTAAATGTTTTCTTTTAAATTTTTATTTCAATTAAATATGTCCTCTCAAAAATATCTTAAAAATTAAGTCTTAAAAATTAAGACTTAAAATCGATCTCAAAAATAGATTTATTGAAAGGCCCACATTTCTACATATGCAGGCTTGGCCGCATAAAAACCGGGTCCATCAAATAATCACAAATTACATTTAAATGTTTTCTTTAAAATTTTTATTTCAATTAGATATGTCCTCTAGAAAACTTTTAAACTTCATAAATTACCCCTTTTTGTGTTGGGAAGCCCAATCAATTACAATTACTTTGGTAATTTCACAACCTTAATAAAATAACAAAAGTACTCGTGCTTGTTCATGATGGTTTGGGTGAATGCTTGTTAAAAACACCAAACAACTTGTTTGGTGGTTGAAATAAGGAACAATAAAAGGTGTTTGCCTTCTTTATATCAAATAACATATATACCCTTTATTATTGCCCCATTTCAATTAGCGAGCGAGTTCTTCAATACTTTTAACCCTAAACAACCAAGGTTATTTTTATTTTGTTAAGTCCTCTTTCAAGGTTAATTCATCAAAGTGCCTCTAAATTATTGGGCCTTCCCAATATAGAACATGGATAATTTAAAAAAGAGTAATGATTCTGAGACGCTCACACACCCATGTTTACATGACCTCAAAGGATCACCATTAAATTTGATATACATCTCTAAAAAAAGTCAAGTCCTACACTCACGTGATAACTTTTATAGAGATTTGTGCCACATTTAATAGTGATCCTTTAAGATCTTAAACACATGCATACGAAAGGGTCTCATAGGATCATTACTCTTTAAAAAATTTAAAAAAGTTTCTTTACAAACATTTCTCCTTGAAATAACAATTTAAAGTAAAGAAAATCGACAAACATGCATACTTTGTTATCATTTAACCCCTTTATTTAAAGCTTTATGTTGATAATAATTTCCCTATGACTTCTGATTAAAAAAGCGAAAGCCCCTCGCCTCCCAATAACGTGGAAAGCGAGACTTACGACCATTTCAAGAAAGATCAACGAGATAAGCATGCCATGCCAGGCCCTCATTACGCGGTGGAAAGGAAAATCAAACGATCCATCAAAATCTGTATAGTACAACTTCATTTCATACCCTCTTTAAAAAGCCTCTAATGGTCGTAAACCTATCCCATCATTTTTAGGGTTTCTGTCGGTGTCTCTCCCTCTCTAAAATCCCACATCTACTACAGTAAAGCGAAGGGTTTCGAATTTAGGGTTTTTATTACTTTCCACGTGTTTTCTTAGAATTAGCCCCTCTGCTAAGTTTAGCGGTAATTTTAGGGCATCTTCCGCTAAATTTAGCCAAGAATTTTGGCATGAGACAGGCAGAGGTGACGCCCGTCCCTACACAAAATCGTAATAGTTTTGGCGCCTTCTCCAACCCTCTATCTAAATCCTTATCCAGAGCTGAGAAGAATCCTCGTCCGCTTATTTCAAATCTCCATTATTTTATCAAACATTTTTTCATTTTCTCTCTCCTTCCTATTGCTTTGCTTTATCTGCCTAAAACTTGTTAGCGGAGAAGCCGGACCACTGGTTCTAGGGTTTTATCCTTTGGGTCCCTCTGAATCCCATCTTCGGAATCCTTTAGGTTCTTCCAATGTCGTAATTTCATATATTGGGTTTTGATTCTTACCTCGATAAAGATATTGGGTTGTCGTTGAATTTCAAAATTTTGGATATTGGGGTTTGATTCTCCCCTGAAAGGCGGGTTTGGGTTTTGATTGTATTTTAAAGTTTCGAAGATTGGGTTTTGATTTTAGGGTTGTTATTGTCATGGCGGCTTCTCTATTTGAGATTGTGCAGAGTCCGAGTCTTGGAAATGTGGTGGTGGAGCTAGGGTCAGTTTTGGGTCCTCTATGGATTGCTGTTTTGGTTGGGTTATTGGTGGGCTGGGTTTGGAAACCAAAATGGGCGGATTCAGCTGGTTTATTGGTTCAACCAATTTGTGGTTTTGGCTTTAATTCTTTTTCGCGTTTGAATTCTCTGAAGGTTCAGCTACCAGATTGCATTACAAGGAAACATGATGAGAGAGCTGCCCCTGAAGAGATTCTAACCGTGAACTCTGAGAACAAGTGAGCTTTTGGGTTCCTTCGAATCTGTTCTCTATTAGAAAATTTATGTTTTTGTTGGTTTCCCTGTTTGATTTGTGTTAGTTGAAAGTTTCATAAAAAATTGCCCCTCTGTTATAATGCAGACTTCGGTTTCTATTTCTATCTCTAATTGTTGGTTGTGGGATGTTTGGTTTGTTGTTTGTGATTAATGTTAGGGAAAAATGATGGGCTTTTTCAATATGGAAGTTGGGTTCTACGAATTTGATTCAACTTTTTTCCCTAGAGGAAGTCAAGCCCCTTATTTTTTTATTTTTTTTTGAAAATATTAATCATAGTCAACTTTTGTGGCACTGTAACTACTACGATTGATAGTTATAGAAGTAAAAAAGTTTTAAGAAAATTACCTGCTTGAGGTTTTTCCAGCTTTGTTATTAAGGACTGAATGAAACCTTGGGTTGAATGGGTTGAACTGTTTAGGGGTGGATGACAAGCGTAAAGACAATGGGTTATACTTTTTATTTTGGGTTTTGATTGGGCTATTACTTGTTCTCTTTGACAATTGTTTTCACATTTTTGACTGAGCTTTTATTGTTTCTAAATCATTCTCTCTGTACTTGACTTTGTATTGTATTTGGTATTTGGCTTGTATGACTCTCCCTTACAATTTACTAGTAGATTACACCGTGAACCAAATAAAACAACTCTTTTGGTTTTTGAACAACTATCCTCTTTGTAGTGTGTACCTCGTCAAAGTGCAGACGAATAAAACACTTCTATTTCTCCATTTTGAAATTTTGTTATTGCCTTTTCCAGTTCATCTCAATCCAACCGTGATGAACCAGTTGTTACAACGGAGGATTTAGAACATTTATGCCAGCTTGTTGAGGTGAAGGATGGTGGTCCTGCATGGATACATATGATGGATCGCTCCACACCAACAATGAACTATCAAGCATGGCGTAGAGACCCTGAGGTAAGCTTAGAGATTTTCCATACACTATTAATATGGCTATTAGCTAATGTATGTGTCAAGCAAAAACTTCTAAAAAACCAAAAGATAAACTAATAAGAAAGAATGGCACGATAGACTAAATGTATGAGAAAGTTATGGTGTTGAAGAAGAAAGGTTTACAGAAGAATGATACAGAAGTAAGTAACAAATATTGATCCAGATTGAAAATAAACATTTGATGCAAAATCAAACTCACAGAAAAACAAAGGATCTAAAGAAAGCGAAGGAAACAGATGAACAACAGAAAGGGAGAATTAAGAATATAAAGAAGTTTAATGATAACTTCATAGAAATTAAAGAATAGAAAAAAGAAGAGGAGGGCAAGCACCATATATGAGATATATAAATGATATACGTGTTCATTGATTACTTACATAGAAATTCTTGATGGAAGATATGGAGGGAAAGTTGCATTACGAATTCTCATTTCCATTCTCTCTCTCATTGGAAACATTTATTGGTCTGTGTCAAACAAAAGATACATAGGACTTGTGACTTTGAGTAGTATGTACTATATCAATTGATTTGTTGACAAAAAATTGTGTTTATTCATGTGCTAGACTGCCCCCCCACAGTATCGTAGTAGAACAGTCTTTGAGGATGCAACACCTGAATTAGTTAGGGACTTCTTCTGGGATGATGAGTTTAGAGCCAATTGGGATGACATGCTTATATATTCTGCAACGCTTGAGGAATGCCCTGTTACTGGAACTATGATGGTACATTGGATTAGAAAGGTAAGATTATAGTGCTTGGGATTGTCTTGTCTCTCTTTTTTAATTTCCTAGATAATTTCTTCTTACATATTTTTCATGAATTGTGGCAGTTCCCCTTTTTCTGTAGTGATCGAGAATACATGATTGGCCGTCGCATTTGGGAGTCAGGACGGTCATATTATTGTGTTACAAAGGTGAGAGAAAATATATCAAAGTTTTTATTTGATACTGTCTAACATTGTCCTTGTGGTTTATTTTGTTCAAAAATGTAATTTCATTCATTATGACTCTTTTTCAGGATAGCCTAAGACCTCTATGCTTACTTTTTTGTTCTTATCCATTTATTCAAAATTTTTTTATCTGCAATTAGACAAAGTGCCCTTGTGGAAATTTTCCCTTGTGGAAATTTTCAAGTGTGTTGGAATCGCATATTGCATCTTTTGCCTACCAAAACTTAAAGAGGAGCTCTGATAGATTAAGAATGTATCTGACCATGAGGTTGGCCCTGGTTTGTTGTGGTTGCGGAAAGTGTCATCTCTTGAAAAATGATTTTAGTACTCAACTAAATTCTTTGTTATGTTTCTTTTTTTTGGTTTATGTATATTAATGAGAATCATTTGCTTACATTTGATGAGCCATTTCATTAACATTTTTTAGGCCGGGTTTTTACCCCAACTTGATGATGAGTTTAACAGGTTTCAAGAGATCCTACATTAGCTCCTAAAATGGGACATGTGCTTAGACAGTTGAAAGAGATTTTCATTTACTTGCACTGATAAGGAAATCGTTCTTTTGGGAGTTTGATTTGTACAAGTTGATTCCATATTCCTTTTTATTCATACAATGATTAGTACCTTGTTGAGTTTGGTGTGGTGGTTCTAATATCTTATATATTCTTTTATTTGGATCCGTGCGATCATACTCTTATTAGAAATGTTTCGACATACGTCCTGATATCTATTCTGATATGTCATTCCTGGGGATCCTTTCCAATGAATAGTCCTACGTCATATAGTAAATTTTTCCGTTGTCTCGATACCTTGAGTTTGACCATTTGACATTTTTTTATGATGTATTTCATTCTTTTGGTAGAAGAGCCCAACATCTTATATTTTCGAGTTGTCTTGAAATTATTATACTATTAAGAGCGAAACAAAATCATAGAGTACAAGGAAGGATATAAAGAAATGAGACCTTTGGTCTCAATCAGTGGTCTGAAAGCCCTTAAAAAGCCCCCAAATGAGCCCAAAAATTAAAGGCTAATGTAAACTTTTTTTGTTAAAAATAATTTAAAATCAGTGAAAACTAAAATAAGTAACAGAAATAATTAGAATTTCACATAACAAATGATAAAGTCCATACAGCTTAAAAAGAAAGATGAAATAGGATATGAAAGTTAAATTACTGAAAATTTTGATTTAGACCATAGCTATCAAGACTGGACTAGACCTCCCGGTTCGACTGGTCGGACTGCCAACCAATGCTTTGGATGGTCCGATCCAAAGCAAAAACAAGGTTCGATAACGATCAAAATCAATGTTTGATTGATTATGGCCAAGCCGACCGGATGGTTTTGAACGGTTAAATAAGATAAACAAAGTTGGGCATTTTTTTAGTAATATATTTTATGTTTCTAAACTATTATTCATATTTTTCTTTTAGTTTTTGAAATTTGGTCCGACCGGTTCAAGCAGCGGTTGAACTTGTTTTAACTTAGACTGAACCCTTGACTGGTTCAGTGGCTTGTCCAATCCTTCCAGGTAACACTTATTTATACTTGAAGCATGTAATGAGAAAAGTTCTCAAATCATTATAAAAAAGACACATATAACATATTTCTAAATCATACTATAAAATTTGTATTTTTTAAGAGTTGTTAACAAGGGCGAGTTGGGTGTTTGAAAGCTCCTTGGCCATCAGAGGGCAAGTTGCTTGGCCAAGTCTGGGTGGACCTGGCTGAGTTTTTGAACATTGATTTCTGACTCTTATATTAAATAGAACATCCTATCCGAAATGACCCACCAAGTTCCTTGTCAATTCTTGTGAGCAATTGCCATGATCCCTTAGTAGCGACCATATCTAACTCCACCACCTGTACCCATGCCCAGTCAATGTAACTTGGCTCCGCATTCAAGTAATTTCTTCGTTGTTCTTTCTATAATTGTTTCATGTACAAGCTTGTCCCCTATAAAAAAAGAAAAATTCGGGCTTTGTATGACTGTATCATAAGAAGGGAGAGTCAGAGTCTTTCACGGAAAGTGGTTTGGATGGATACTCTCTTCAGTTAATGAAGTGCCTCTTGGGCTTATGCACCCAGTATATTAAGCATCAATTTCTCATGAAATTGGACATCCGCTTCAAAATTTAGAAACTGGATGTTGAAATGTTCTGTTCCTTGAGGTTAAGACGTTTCTAAAATCAGGGGATATTATATGTTTACTGCATAAGATGTCTGGCATTGTTGATTAATTGTGCATGTCATATTGAGTTATTGCGAAATCGAGCAATCTATAAAGTGAGCTCCAATTTTGGGTTCTTGTGATTTTATGTCAATTGTTATCAAATATATAACATGCATGCACGTCCATGCATGCATGTGTTTGTGATTACTTGGGCATGTGGAACTGACCCATTATACTTCATACTAAGTCTCAGTCATTCAGTTTGCAAAGAGAAAGTACTAGGAGACACCAACTAATTATTTTGTTTAGTTTCTTAGAATTTAGAGGTGCACCCTACTATCTGCACTGTTGAAAAGTTTACATGTGAATTTTCTATCAATCTTCGTGATGGTGCTTAAAACCTTCTCTCTCTCTCTCTCCAGGGAGTACCATATGCTTCCTTACCCAGGCGCAACAAGCCTAGACGAGTCGACCTTTACTATTCAAGTTGGTGTATCCGAGCAGGTAAAATCGAATTTTGTTCCTTCTCTTCACTGTGCTGAATTGAACTTAAGTTACCGCATTCATGTTAGCCCATATTGTTCCCATGTCTTTGCATATATGGTTGACCTCTTTTATCAATCTTGAAAACAGTGGAATCGAAACGAGATGGCCAACTTACTGCATGTGAGGTGCTGCTCTTCCATCACGAGGACATGGGAATCCCATGGGAAATCGCAAAATTGGGGGTTCGACAGGGTATGTGGGGGGCTGTCAAAAAGATTGAACCAGGCCTGCGTGCCTATCAAGCAGCCAGAAAGTCAGGTGCCCAGCTCTCTCACTGTGCATTCATGGCTCAAATCATCAACAAAATAGATGCCACGTACTTGGCATCCTTGGAATCCGAGTCCTTAGACACGGATATACAAAGCTCAGAAGAGAAGCCATGGGGCAGGAATATACCGAAGCTCTTGATTGTTGGAGGGGCTGTGGCTCTCGCTTGTAGCCTCGATAGAGGACTCTTGACGAAGGCCGTGATATTTGGCGTTGCGAGAAGGTTTGGAAAATTTGGAAGAAGGTTGTGATAGAGTGAGATTAGAACCAGAATCAGTGTAGAAACCAGAATCAGTGTCAGAATGTGCCACCTCCCTGAAGCATGGGTTTGCGAGAGAGATACTCGGTAAAGGCGCACCCGAATTTATTGCGCTCGTCTTTAAATGAGTTTTTCCATCCCCTTTGTTCTTTTCCTCCCGTAAGGGATGAGTGGATATTTTTTTGGTGTAGAAGTACCCATTGTTTAAAGGTAAAAGGTGATGTAATACTTGTAATCCTTGGAGCTCGTTGTGGACAATGCCAATGGGCACATATTTAGTCGCATGGAGTTTTGCGCTTCCTGCTATTCTTGCTTTTGTTTCTCTTCGTTGATGGTTGGATTCCTTAGTTTGCCCCAGTGGTTTAAAATATGGATCGGTGCTTCGGATGGGGCACCCTAGAAGCCCATCTGGATTGATGAATCGGTGATTCAAATTAGGAATCAATCAAATCGGTCGGATTCAGCTTTAAATAAAATTTAAAAAAATTATTAAAATTCATTGTAAACGTTGATTTTCAAAAATTCAATAAGAAATAAACTATTAATATCATTAAATTTACATTATAAAGAGAAGCATATAATTATCATGGATGAAGTATATCATTATACATAGACTACAATAAAGCATACAATTTGTAAAATACTACATTGTTCATCAGTTTAGACACATTGGTGTCATTGATTGAATTCACGCGACAATTCATTGACTTAAACTAAGAACGAATTATCCAAATTAGTGGGCACTTGACTATACCCAAATCCTTGAACGTTTGTGTTTTGATGTGCTCCAAATTCAAAATTCTTGAAGCTTTTTTATCCTTTATGTTCACCTACATTGTCGTGTTTTTCTTTACCCTCTTCTATTGGGATTTGGTATGTGAATAATTTGATTGGGATAAGTCTTAGAATCATCATCTCTCTCATTTTCCCTTATACCCCCTTCTCATTCTCCCTTATTAGGTGCAATACTTTCGACATCTCCAACGAATTGTGGATATGTTGTTAGACTGCTTCTTTTTTCATGTTGCCCATCACCTTCTTCACGATATTTCTCATCGATAGCTTAACACTCTCTTGTGTAACACTGACTCCTCTTCCTTTACTACCTATTGTTCTGCTATGTTTGTGACAAATATTGTGTCCAAGTTTATCGGCATGTAGTATTCAAGCTTCCTTCTTATTGGTCGCTCTCGGAGGTTGTAATGAAGACTAGCTTATAAAACCTTTTCGAAACGAGCCGATTCCTCCGAGTAGTGTGCAACCATTGGAACATACTCCAGTTTCGCTCACACCTAGTAGCAGAACATGTCTAAGAGAGCACCTTAATTGCTATCCTCTTTAGGTGAGGTGCATCACTACCATATATCTCAACTAGATTAAAATGCAAAAAAGCATCGTAAGGGCAAAAATAATTCATAAGAATAAAGATATGAAAGAACAAAATATTAGTTAGTGGTTAACCTGGATCCATCTTAGTTGGAGAATTCCTAGGAAGTCCAACATACCTATACATAGAAAGCTAAAACAAAATATTTCATTTTAGTGAATTAGTTATTCCTCACAAATATAACAACTCATTGAAGTTCTTACCCAAATATTAAATATTACCTCTTATATTGCCGTTACCTGGTTTCGATGGCTTCTCTTTAGCCTGACAATAATGTATCTGACCCCTTCCATAATCTTGTGCGGATGTTCAGATGTCAAATAGAAAAATTTTGGGTTGAAGTAGTAACCTAGAAAATACATCGATAGAGAAAGGTTATTTAAATTTTCATTAAAAAATATATTTTAGAATTAAATATTCTAGGGATATAAATATTTATGTACCCGCATAATGAATGGGACAGACAAATTTGGTGTTCCACCTTTCTATAATATTGATCACTTTACTAGTAAAACTACACTTCTCACCGATAGCTGATTTGACCCTCTCGATACCTTCGTAAAAGATGCATGTGATAGCTTTCTTGTCAGCATCCACCATTCTTAACACCGTGACCAAACGGGCAGTGGCCTCTACGAGATTCGAACACCGACACTAGAACCTCCAATCTGTGACTATACCCTCCACTTTTAGCCCATTACTAGATTTCGAGAGGCAGTCGTTTGGCCACTCGTCGCTGGTAAACAATCTCTTCAATGCAGTTTGGGATTCCCGAATGGAGTCAACAACCAAGTAATCTATCGCAAAGCGGTGCTTGATTAACTCTTGTTTCTTTTTTTTTGACCAATGTTCAAAACTTTATTGATAGGCTAAAAGGAAATTACATAAGAAGAAATAGTAAGAAAATTAAGCCCAACACCCCCCTTAGCCAAAACATCAGCGACCCCATTAGGCTCTCGAAAACATAGGAGAAAGTAATAGTTAAAGATGTTGACACATCCATAATCAGTAGCCACAAAGGTCGAAGTTCCCAAGGAACAGACTGCTCATTTCTACACCATCTTATAATGTTTAATGAATCACCTTCGATAAGACAAAGTGGTGCCCAGATTATGGTGTATGAAAATAAGCAACCCTCTAAGTAAAGCACTCATCTCTGTAAAATTCGAAGTTGTCATACCAATTGGTCCTGCATAGGATAGAACAATGTTCTCAAAAAATCACGTATAACACCCCCAATGCTAGCCATACCTGGGTTACCCAAAGAACTACCATCAAAATTAATCTTAAGGCAACCCATTGGGGGGCAACCCACAATGCCTTAGGTCGATACTTTCTCACCCCAAGAGAAAAAGTTCGGAAAGATTGGCCGTGACATCCACTTTTGTAATACCCTAGCCCTCCTTGGTCATAGAAAGGCAAGACCAGATCGACTGCTTAATTAACTGAATCACTTTTTGGGGGGCAAAGCTAGACCTTCAAAGGTTCTTCTATTTCTTTCTTTCCATACTTCCCACATCAGCATACCTATGACAATCTTCCAAATAACTCTCCAAGTTTTAGGTAAAAAGGGATGAGAGAACTGAGAGAGTATCCTTGAGACCCTCTGCGGCAGCACCAAAGACATCCCAACCAACCTAAACAGCCATTGCCAAATCCCAGAAGAGAAAGGACAATGCATCATCAAGTGTGCAACATATTCACCATCTTGTTTACAAAGTAAACAAATATTAGGCAGATTTTTACCCCTCTTCATAAGGTTGTCTATAGTTAAGATCTTATGTTGTGCCACCTACCAAATAAAGCTTTGAACTTTATGGGGAACATGTCATTTTCAGATCTGAACAATCTCAGGGAAGGACCATCTATAACGATCATGGAAGAATAAATTGTAGCAAAACTTAATTGAGAAATTGCCATCACTCTCAATCTCCTACACCAACTCATCTACCGCAACTTGTGAGATATATACATTTTCCAACAATTCCATCAAAGCACACCATTGAGAGAAAATAACATCATTTAGCCGTCTGTATCCAAGATTGATATTCCAAAAGAACCCATGCCCTCTTTTTTCTTAGATTATTCTCTAAACAAAAATAAGATTTTAGAGTTGTTATATATAAATCTTGACATGAACCTCGTTGCCTCTAGAGTCTCCTTCACAATTTTGATATCATCGATCACCTCTAACATAAAATTGATGCTGTGTACAACACACATGGTCCATACTAGATACTTCATCTTATCAATCAACTTGCTACTCGCAGAAACACAAATAGTCATATTGACCATAATAAATTGGACCACATGCGTAAACTCCCACCTCCTCCACTATCTGGTTATATAGTCGTACCAAGAAGTATGTATCCTTCTTTTTCCTAGAGACGCCTTTGTTAGACAAGAAGACTGTATCTTTAGGGCAATAGGCCAAGTTAAGATATTCCTTCTTGCCAACTTTATTCAACCAACCATCACTCATGAGAATAATGCATGTTCTTGGCCAACCCTATTTATATTCTTCAATCTACTTCCTAATTTCCTCTACCTCTTCATTCGAGATCGATCCACTGAGCTTATATGCAGTCGAGGGCTTTACCTTGGGCCCGGCTCTCTAGATTGCATTGATCATAGGCAGAAAATATAGGATATTGACTGCATCAAAGGGGATCTTTTTATCATAAAACCATTTACCAACGTATCTACCCAATATGTTCCTTGTATCTTTCACCATGCCTTTGAGGGGCATCTGTTGTGACTTGGGTTTTGAGATAAATGGGTTTATGCACCATGACTGCAATATTGGTGCTCCTAGATAAGCCAGAAAAAATTTCCTCAATGTCCTGTACCTCTGGATACATATTGCCACCAACTCCCTCCATACATATTCTAGTTGAGCCCGCCATACATGCTCGAGCTGGCCCCGTCATGCATGCTCGAGCTGGACCCACCATGCATGTTTAAGTTGGGCCCGCATGCATGCTTAGCCCACCATGCATGCTTGGGCTGGGCCCACCATGCATGCCCATGTCATAACCACCATGCATTCTGAACCCGCTTTCCCTTTGGTATGTTTCGTGCAAGCTCATTCTTGTGGTCATCTCCAAGTTTTGATTATATTGCTCTTCTGGATCCATATCACTTGATAACATATATAAGCCAGCTATCTCCTTATCCATTATCTGCTTTACGACTTTTTTACCTTTGGTAGCCTTGAGAATGACCGCCATCTGCTTACTTACATTGCTAGGGACACTATTGTACACAAAGGCATAGTTTCAAGTGTTGATGGAACCTATGTACCCCACTACTTATCACTTTTTGGCAGTAATGACAAATAATTTTACCTTTTTTGTTGTAATCAAGTCTGACCCCATGTTGCCATGTAGGGTCTTCCCTGGATCTTACCATGTTTGACTGTTTTAAGATGTAAATGGTTAAAAATGAACCTGACAATTCAATTTGAAAAATAATCACCATGTGTAGTGATAATGTGTAGGGGTAGTTCATGAAGTTATCTTTGTTGTTAATGAAAAATACTTCTACTAGCAAATATATTTTAGTTCCTACTAGCAAAAATATTTTATTTATGCAACATTATAGATAAAAAAAGTTTGTATCAGCCAAACCTAGAATCAAGAAAGAAATAAATAAATTTACAATGATATAGTATCAATAAAAAATATATTTACAATGCCACTACATATAGACTCGTAACAAATCTTCATTTTGACGAGCATGAATTAGTTTCTACTGGCAATTTTTTTTTATTTATGCAACATTATAAATAAAAAAAGTCTGTATAAGTCATACTTAGAATCAAGAAAAAAAAATATTTACAATGATATAATATCAATAATTTTTTTTTACAATGATATAATCATTCACAATGCCACTATATGTAGACTCGCCACAAATCTTCATTTTGACAAGCATGAATTAGATCCTACTGGCAAAAAAAAACTTAGTTATGCAACATTATAGTGAAAAGAGTATGTATAACCCAAACTTAGAATCAGGAAAAATAAATAAATAAATTTACAATGATATAGTATCAATAAAAAATATATTTACAATGGTATAGTCACTCACAATGCCACTACATATAGACACGTCACAAATATTCATTTTGACAAACATGAATTAGTTCCTACTGGAAAAAAAGATTTTATTAATGCAACATTATAGATAAAAAGAGTCTGTATAAATCAAACTTAGAATCAAGTAAAAAAAATATTTACAATGATATAGTATCAATAAAAAAAAATTAAAATGATATAATCATTCACAATGCCACTACATGTAGACTCGCCACAAATCTTCATTTTGATTAGTATGAATTATATCCTACTGGCAAAAAAAATTTATTTATGCAACATTATAGGTGGAAAGAGTATGTATAAGGCAAACTTAGAATCAAGAAAAAAAAAAAAAATTTACAATGATATAATATCAATAAAAAAAGTTTACAATAATATAGTCATCTATAATGCCACTACATGTAAACTCGCCACAAATAATATTTACAATAATATAGTCATTCACAATGGCACAAATAATATTTACAATGATATAATCATTCAAGATAATATAATTATAAAATATGTATCAAGAATATACATACATTTTATGTATCAACATACCTTTTTTGCATTAACAATTTAACAATAAAGTTGAAAAATATAAGTTAATTTCTCATGATAATCAAAACTTGGTCACGATTTTTCAGAAAATTATGTTTTTCCAAAAAAATTGAAAAAATACCAACAATCACGATTTTTCAAAAAATTGATCACCAAAATTTAGTTAATCACACAAATACCACCAATAGTAGTCTGAATAACATTGTTATCCTCAAAACCCCTTTGAAATCATTCAAAATGATGCCCTAATTTGGCTGAAAGTTTCAGTTTGGCGGACTTTTGAACTCTTTTTCTAAAAACGCAGTCACAACTCCATTTCTTAAAAACGCGAGCAATTAAAATTGGTTAATCCCACAAATTACACCCAAAATCATACGAAGAACAGTATTAACTTCAAAAACCCTCTGAAATAATTCATAATGGTGCTTTAATTCGTCTAAAATTTATAGTTTGGCAGAAAAAAAAGAGCCCTAACTGTTCTTGAAAAAATCGTGACTAAAAATAAAATATCCACCTCAAATTGACCAAAAAAGATAAAATGAGATACAATTTATGATCAATAACATTATAAAGTACCAAAACCCTTTAATATGAAGAAAATATTTGCTAAAAATCAATTGTAATCGATTAAATAATAGAAAAAAGAAGCGCTTACCTGTTTTTCTGAAACCGTGACTTCAAACCCAAATTTGACTTGTAATCGACCAAAATAATTAAAAAAGGTATATAATTTCTACTGAATAACACTATCAGGAGTAAGAACCCTTTGATTTGATAAAAATAGTGCCCTATTTTATTTACAATCCAAGAAATGGCGGAAAAACTAAAAACAATCTTGTTCTTCCCAAAATCGATAATTTGTGATCTAAATTCGAGCTTTCAATTAGAATATAATGATCAATAAGGCTAAAAAGTGATAGCTAAAGTCTGAAAGATTTGATCCAAAGCTTGCAAGGTCCAATAATTGATAAAAAAAATTCAAAATGTGATGTTTTTTCATGCTTTACACTGTTCATCGAGTCTTGAACAGTGACTCAGGCGGTTCACTATAGCGAATTGCCGGTTCTTCTATAGAACCGGGAGACTATATATTTTACTAGAATCGACACGGGGTGACCGATTCTCGTGTCGACTTGGACGAGTCTGTTGCGACTCGCCGTTTTTTAACACACTGGTTTGCCCTATTGAACAGAGACGTTGGGCATGTTTGATATGCATGAAAATATTTTTGTGAAAATATTTTCACACAAAAGAACTGCTCCATGTGATTAGGTGCGGGAGTGTTTTAACTCCAATGGATCCCAACCCATCTTTTCACACTAGTTTGCAGCCAAATTTTTTTTTTTTTGGCCCATTTTTTCAAGTAGATTAGGAGTTGGCCTTTTGAAAGTATTAGTGGGTGATGTTAGTGGTAGGAATGGAAACCATAACATGGTGATGGCGACCAAGGTGTGGGGTACTACCACTGCGACCCAAGCCCCTTCTCAAAAGGTGGTAAGTTAGTGGGGATTTGAACCCCTATCTTTTGATGAGAATGGACTCAAAGACCTCAGTATAGGGCTCCTACCTTTTGATGAGAATGAAGTTAGACCTCACCATGGGGCTCGATAATACTAACATGGGAAGTTTCTTTTGTTTCACATGTACCAATAATATCTTCTTATCTACAACTTATGAATGCTGAATTTAATATGATGGATGCATACGGAAGATCAGATTTTTTAATCAATTACACGAGGGTTGCATATTTTACGGTTTGCACTAGTGAGTTTTTAATTGAGGATAAAATATTTCATATGCAAGTAAATATTCACTATTTTGTGAACTTGCACAGCAAAAAAACCCTCGTAAGAAATCTACAGGGTACTCGCACGAGGAAACTAGGCAGTAAAAAAACAAACCAACAAATACAAGCAAGAAAGCGGATGCGCTAAAACGCCACTTTAGCTATTTCTCCTGATAAATAAATAAATACGTGTTAGCGCTGCACTAGGTTAGCCTTTGCTTCTTGCAAACAAACAGATGCGCATTAGCGCCATGCATTAGTGCAACGCTAGGCTAGCCATTGCTTCTTGCAAGAAAACGGATGTGCTAAAGTGCCGCGCTAGCTATTGGTTCTTGCTTTCGAGCTGTAGTTTGCTGGGTTTGAAAAAATTTTGTTACATAGAGGAGAGTGAAGGAGCTAGGTCTAAAAGAACGAGTTCAGTCGTTAAGCTAGACGAGTTGGAGCAGCTCCTTTAATGTTCTTGCGCCTTCTAAAAGATCTATGGAATAGAAATTGTATGGAATAGATCTTTGGCATTTTCCTGGTTTAATTAGAAAAAGGATTTTTCTGGAAAATATGTATTTGTTCTAAAGAAAGAATTTATGGAAGTACTTTTTTTTGTATTCAAACAATATTTTGAAATTACATAAAATAAGGAGGGAAAGTTAATATAGAGCACGCGCGGTGGCCATCCATGGCTCAAATGGGGAGGGCAAATTTATATACAGCACGCGTGGTGGCCATGCATGGTCAAATGGGGATACGTGGCCCCCTCCAATGAGTGCCAGGTG
Source organism: Amborella trichopoda (assembly GCF_000471905.2). Next base: position 198,014 of record NW_006497767.1, read on the forward strand.
GACACCACATGTGGGTCCCATGGCTGGCATGCCCACCCTATTGGTTTTTCATTTTATTAATTGTATTGTGATATCCTAAACAGGTTTGAGGTGAAAATTGGATCCCAAAGATTTTAGGAGATTTTAAAAATATTTTTTATGAACTAATTAATTTGTTAGGTTACAGGGGTATTTAGGAAGGATATTGGAAGATTGCTTGGAGATTCCTACTAGAGATAAAGATACGATTCCAGCCCTTCGATCATAATGGTTGATCTAGGATTTGATGGTTAAGATTTTAACTTTGATCCCTTATTTTCCCCACTTCTAGTAGAAGACAAGTAAATGTATGTTCCTAAACAAAAAAAACTTGCCTACATATGGATATTCCCTTTCCCCTTAATTGTTACACATTCTTTTCAATCCAAAAGCGGGAGCGAGGTGTGTATAGAGCTGGAAAATCCCTGGGAAATGTGGGTACAAAGAAAATAGAGGAAAGAGAGAGAAATGTTTGGCGTAAAGCAAAGAGAGATAGAGGGTGGTAACTTGAGAGGTTCGGGTTTTCTTCCCTCAATGTGTGCCTCTGCAACAACCTCAAAAACCTTGAAGAAGAGATATTTTCTTTCGAACTAGGTGCACCATCAGTCTAGGCAAACAATAAGGGGTGTAAGAAGTTCAAAGTGGTGTCATTAGGTGTTTACATCTAATTTTGGAAGATCTCGGATGCAAGCCTCTTTGATTTATATTTTAAACTTAATCAATTACGTTAGTAAAGAAGGAGGGTTCCATTGAATTACAAATCAGAGGAGTTCGGCCTTAGGGCTTCCCCCTTATGATGTGCCAGCTCTGTTGGCTTAAGAATACGTTAAACCAAAAGAAACTCAGGAAACTGAAAAAAACCATAAGAAAGGGGTTTTAAAAGAATTTTAAGAACATAAACTAGACAAGAAGAAAGAAGCAACTTACTTGGCATGCCAAGTCCCCAGGCCCGACAGTTGGAGTTGATGTCCTGGATTAGACTTAGCAGTTGAGGCGACTTTCTTGTCAACCCTAGAATTTCTCTCGAATTAGGGAAGAACTTGACCTTCAAAAGGATTTAACCCAAGAATTTTCTGAGGGTTTTCTTAACTTGAACAATGGCTTAAGGTTTGAATTTCTTGGTTTATGGAGCTTTAGCAGTGGCTGAAAATTGAAGAGAATTAGGGTTTTAATAACCTAGGGTTTCTAAGCCCAAGTGATTAGAGGATTTAGAATTCTAGGGTTCCTAGATTTCTCCCAATTTTCTTAATATATCCTTGAAATCACACCGTAAGAGTATATATTGGGCAATAAACGAGTTCAATACATGTAGCCAACATTCTAGAAGCTTTTGGAACTTGATGGGCTTCAGCAATGTAGGCCATATAGCTGAGCCTTTTGGAAATTGGCGGGCTTCAGCACTGTAGGCCATTTAGCTGAGCTCTCTCTAGCTCTGGATGATGTGGAATCTTCTGTGGTTTGATCTGGTGGAGATCTAATCGAATTTTCACTTGTTTGGGGCTCTAGTCGGCAATTTTTATGTTCATCTCTGGGTCTACCCTACTATTCTTGAGAAACCTCGATATATCTAGATCGATTTGGGTAGGTTTGCTGGTTTGGATAAGTTCTAAGGATATCCTAGTGATTATGGATTATGGTTATGGTGCATTAGAGTGTAGTATGCTAGTATGGTGCTTAATTGTTGTAGAAATAGTTGAAGATTTTGTATTTATTTTATATATATATTATATATAAAAAGTTACTTATTGGAACTTATCTTGTTGTGCAAGTTAACTTGCGGTACAAGTTTCATTCGGTAATATTCTATATACATGTTGATAATGATCAATAGATATGGATTTTTTTTTTACCTTTTGTGTGTTTCACATGGTATCAAAGCAAAGTTCTAGTTTATTCTTTATTTTTCCGGTGAAGGTAATTTATGACGAAAAAGCTTTCATGCATCTTTAGATCTGGGTTTCTCTTATATCGAAGAATCCACTACAAAAAAAATCAGGTTCCATATTCTCTCTCTCTAGAATTTCGCTTCTTAATTGTTCCATATACTATTTTTTTTTTCATCTCTCTATTATCACAATTATGCTTTCTCATCCGCAATATTGGCGTTATTCTAATAACCAGACCTTCTAGCACCTAACCCACTCTCAACCATCCCTATCCCATCAAGATCCACACCATGGACTTGTTTTGTGCCCATGAGGTTATGCCCATGCTTAAGTTCAGTGCCAATAGCTTCTATATCTGAACCAAATCCGTTCAATTGGGTATTATTTTATACATTGAGGGTTGTTTCGATACCCACTTCAATCCTAGCCTTCTTCTTCAGAGAGAGAAATTAGAGAGAGACTTTTGAATTAAGCTCATTGAGCCGACCAAAAAGAAAAAAAAGAAAAAAAGAAAAAAAAAAGGAATTGTTATACGTCATTTTTGACATACTTGTATTTTCGAATTGCATGAGGAGAGAATCGGTAACAACCTGGTCCTACTGGTACTCAAGACACCACCAGACTATGAAACACTGCAAAATAAGCCTAAGACTAGGCAAACTTGGAAAAAGTGCTAGAACGGTTTTGAAAGGCATAAAAATGGTAGTTTGGGATGCCCGAATGCACCTACAAGGTTTCGTCACATTCTGATAAGTTTTGATACGATCAGGATGAAATTCGATCATCAAAACCAGTTCCTATTATGTGAAAAAGAGACCTTATAACTACAACCCTATGTTAAGGGCTTCAAAACAGTACCAGACCACTGCCATTATACTTAAAACGTCGAAAAACCCCCAGGGACTAAATTTGGGGTCAATCGGACCTCTCAGGATAGTCTTGTACCGAGATTACCACAAAAAGGTAGGTTTTACGCTATTGTGCTGCAGCCTCATCAAACCAATTTCCAATCTTGGGACTGTATTTTCATATCTCAAGATGATCTTCAAGGGTCAACAGGTCGCTTGTTTGGAATTGAAACAAGCTCAAATTTGGACACCAACTAGGTCTCGACGACCCAGTCATTTTGACATATGGCACGCGTTGCGATGTGACCCAGAACTGAAGCTTTTTTAGAGAGAATATGAGTCTGAAACCATAAAAATCAGAGCTTTGAAAGAAAGACATCCCACGCTTCGTGAATCGATAACTTGAGATCTGTGCAATGGATCATTGCAAAATCGGCCCCGATGTGACCATGTCACGAAGGGCTACAAACTGGTACAACTTTTGCATTCAATTGAAGGCCAGATAGCGCAAATTCCAAGGTTGAAGATGGAAAGGTTTTTTCGGTCACCGGAATCCCTTTTTCGATGACCTCCCGAATTCATAAATACTTCAAGCAAGAACCACATCGCACAAAACTTGGTGCAAAGCGATTGTGACAGTCTCCTCTTTAATTTGCAATCAAAACGAAAACTCAGAGCACCATGAATCACATTGTATTGACGGCCAAAGACCACAATCTAGGCGTATTTTTACCCTTCGGGTAAATTCCGTCTCAAGACAATCAAAAGACATCAAAATTTTAGAATCAAGCAAACATCAAGTCTATGATGATTGATCGTCTGTATTAGTGCTACAAGTCCTCGAAAAAGCTTCTAAAATCTGGCAATGGTGAGAGGTCCCTTATAGAGGGATGTTTCGTCATTAGCACAAAAGGTTTAAGGGGCATTTTGGTTATTATTCTTAAATTTGGGATTTCATTGTAATTTCTTTTAATTATAAGTAGGCTTAGTTTTGAGCATCCACCCATGTTTGTTGGGACCTCTATATAAACAAGCCTAGGTCATTTGTAAAAGGGCTGGATTGTTCGTTAATAAAATTGAGGCATTAGCTTGACTTTGCTTCTGATTATTGGATTCAGTGGAGAGGAGAGAAAAATTTTAGAGAGACAGAAGCTACCCTTAGCCTAGGCACCCTATCCTACCCCATGGTTAACAACTGTGACCCACAGTGGACCTGTGTTCTTGTCTTTCTCTCTGCACCCTTTATCTCTCTCTTCACGTGATAAGTTTTGAAGCCGCAACATCTGCGATCCCTGTCTCTCTTTCCACGCCTCTTTCTCTACCGCCTTGTGTAGCAACTCGGAACCGCAATAGCCTCGTGGTCTTCTTTTTCTCTCTACATCTCTCTCTCTCTCTCTCTTCGTGTGATAAGTTTTGGAGCCGCAGCACCTGCAACCCCATCTCTCTTTCCATGCATCTATCTCTGCCGTCTTGCGTAGTAATTCAGAACCGCAACAGCCCTGCGGTCTCGTTTTTCTCTCTACATCTCTCTCTCTCTCTTCGTGTGATAAGTTTTGGAGCCGTAGCCCTTACGACCCATTCTCTCTACTTGTGTCTCTCTCTCTCTCTCTTGCTTTGCACGATAACTCGAAACCACAGCAGCCTGCAGTCTCACCTTTCTCTCTACGTCTCTCTTCCTTCATGTGATGAGTTCAGAGCCGCAACCCTTACAACCCCGTCTCTCTGCTCACGTCTCTCTCTCTTGCCTTGCACGGTAACTCAGAACCGCAGCAGCCTTGCAGTCTTGTCTTTCTCTCTATGCCTCTCTAACTTCGCATGATAAGTTTCGGAGCTGCAACACCTACGACGCCGTCTCTCTCTCAGCTCCTTTCTTCTTTGATCCTGATATTTATTACATGTGCAATTTGACATTTCACAGAGAAGCCTCAAGAGACTTATTGTTTGGATCACTACTCTAACTTCATCTTTGTATTGTGGAGTTGAGTTGCGAGACACACACATACTCTCTCCCTCATTCACCCAGGTGGAGTCATCTTGAGTAGGTAGTCGAGAGAGTTTGGACTCTCTAAGCCACTCTGATCGTCAACTTCCGTAGCGTTCGGACAAATAGGGGGACATCTTTCCCCTATTATCCTTCCTTTACCAGCCAATCCTTGTTTGAGTGAACCAAAAGGGGTATTTTCGAGTATCCATTGCAAATCCGAGAGTAAACAAAGAGACGAGACGATGCGTTAAAGTTTGAGGAGCGTCCAAACCATGCTGGCAGATAGGCGGAGGGCTTCGTGATTGTTCTAAGAGGGTACATGCTCGGTTGTATTGACGAATCCACAAACGACGAGGTAAGTACCTAAAATACGTCTTCGTCAAAAAATCTCTCTTGTTGTTGGTTTCTATCCGCATAAAGAGGAATGCATGCACAGGTCTAAAACATGTTTCGCGTGTGCACCCCTCGCGGTTGTTTGAGAGAGGGTTTTCTCTCACCAAGAAAACCAGACCCCGGTCAGGAATATAAGCTTGTACTTCTCAAGTCTATGTTTTGATTTTGGCTTATCAAGTCTATATTTTGATATTGGACTCAGTCTTTTGATTGAAATTATGAGTGTTAACGCCATTTGCACATGGCTTCTGAAAAAGGAGACATATTGACCACAAAACTCGATGGAAAAAACTATCCCAATTAGCTCTTCCATTTTCAATTTTTTGTTGAAGGGAAATGTTTGTGGGGGTATGTTGATGGAACTGAACTTGAACCTGCTACACCCAACACTAAAGATACCCAACAATGGAAGATCAATAATGCAAAAATTGCCTCATGGATCCTTGGTTCTGTAGATTTGAACATTGGAAGACCAATGAGAAGCTTCTGCACTACAAAAGAAATGTGAGAATATTTGGAAAAGGTTTATCAACAATCAAATCTTGCAAGACGCTTCCAAATTGAGTATAATATGTTTACCTATAGACAGGGGAGAAAAACATCCAGGAATATTATGATGGTTTTATGAACTTGTGGACATAATATGAATTTGTAAACTTGAAGGCTATCACCAGTGCTTGTTGTATTAAAAGCTTAAATGAGATAAATGATGATAGGAAGGTTGTGCAATTTCTAATGAAATTGCACCTAGAATATGAGATCATTCGAGCCAATATTTTGAATCTCGAAACATTAGCTAATATGAATGCCATTCTAGGTGAATTACTTTGTGAGGAGACTAGAATTACGACACAGACCACCATTGAGGGAAAGAAGGATATAGAGTCTGTCATTATGGCTTAACAGGCTAGAGGAAAACCATCACAAATGGTCCATCTTCGCTGCAATGTAATGAATGTAAAGAGTATGTTCATATAGCATCACATTCCAAGAAATTTTTCTTTTGCACTTATTGCAAACGTCTTGGGCATAGTATCAAAGAGTGTCGAGATCTTTCTTGGTGAGGCAACCAAGCATTAGATACACAGAAACCTTTTTATAGGGCATACCAAGCTGCTAATGATGCATTCAAGGGACTAATGGTAGAAGCCCCTCCATCAAGTACTATTCATGACCCAAACAAGACAGTATCCCAGATATCAGCTATGTCAGATGATATTTGACAGTTGGTACAAAACTCTATTTTTACGACTATCTCTTCTGCTTTTTCTGCTATGGGTTTGTCTGGTATTAACTCTCACCTTACCCTAGTGTGAATCCCTTTTCGTTTATTGACTCGGGTGGCTCTAATAATATGACTAGAGTGCACACAATTCCAGCATCTACTAAATCATACTATAGTAATAGGCAGATTCTCACCATTAATGGGGATAAAGTGAATATTACTGATACTGAGAGTCTCTCACTCTCTATCTCCCCTAGTACACCTTTTCATTTACGTAATGTTTTCTTGGTTCCTAAATTAACTGCTAATCTAATCTCTGTGGGAAAATTTGTCTATGATAGTTATAATGTTCAATTTTCTTGTGATGGTTGTGTAATACATGACCTAAACACTGGTACAGTGAAAGGGAAGGGAGGTAGAATTGATCGTTTGTTTGCCTTGGAGTTTGAGAAAACAAATCGTGATGCTTCTTTCTTTTCTTCATCGCATTTTGATTTTTCTGTTTTCTAATAAACAATGGCATATGTAGCATCAGAGACTTAGTCATTCGAATGCAAATAAATTAGATACTTTGTTTCATTCTGGTTCATTGCACAAACTTCTATTAATAAATCTTGTATTAGTTGTTATTTGAATAAAAGCATCAGTTTGCCTTTTCCGACTCAAGTAGAAAAAACAATTGCATCTTTCCATCTTATTCATAGTGATGTATGGGGTCCTGTTTGAATTTTATCCAGAATGAGATATAAGTATTTTGTTTTGTTCATTGATGATTGTACACGCTATACCTGGATATCCTTTATGCGCCATAAATCTGAAGTGTTCCCCCATTTTAAAATGTTTCAGTTTGATACCAAAGTAAAATCTTACGGTCAGACTCTGGGCAGAATACTATCACATGATTTTCAAGAATTTTTGAAAACTCAGGGTATTCAATCACAGAAAATTTGCCCCTATACTCCACAACATAATGACATAACTGAAAGGAAAAGCCGCCATATCCTAAAAGTTGTTAGGACCCTAATGGATGACTCTCGTATTCCTCATATTTTTTTGTTTGAAGCTACATCAACAACTGTTTATCTCATAAATCACCTCCCATTCTTGGTTTTGCATATAATTCATTATTTCATGTTCATATTGATTATTCTCTCTTGCATGTTTTTGGATGTGTCTGTTTTGTTTGTCTTCCTCAGCATGAATGAACAAACTTTTATGTTCAAGTAGTTACTTGTGTTTTTGTGGGTTATTGTCCCGACCAAAAGGGATTTCTATGTTACGATCCAAGAAGCTTATGGTGTACGTGTTTCTCACAATGTCTTCTTTATGGAAAGCCTCTTTTGTTACTCTTCAATTGCAAAATCAACAGGGTCCTCTGCTCATTTCTTTCTAGATTTTTCAGATGCCAACACCACTGATAAATCATCACAACTTTTGATGCATCAACAACAAGGCCAACAAAACCAATCGACGCCTACTCCATTTCACCAACTAGAGCAAGGTAAAACCTCCGCCCTACCTGTAAGTGATTTTATTCCCTCTACCTTTTATCCTAATGATGTTTTTGTTGATGACTCTACCCAGTTATGACGTTCTTAAAGTGTAACTAACCCACCTAATCGATATGGCTTTTCCTTTGATAATTTTAACTTTTCGCTACAACCTAGAATTTTGCTTACTTCTCTTGATACTATTGAGATTCCTTCCAACCACCTAAATCTTTGTTTACTTCGTAGTTCATTATTTGCCCTTTTAGATTCAGTTGATATTCCTTCCACCTACTAACAAGCTTTGACTATGCCATGTTGAAAAGAGGCCATGGATGCAGAAATAAGTGCCTTGTTGGAAATGACACTTGGGATCTTGTGCCGTGCCCTCATCACACATGTATTATTGGAAGTGAATAGGTCTTTTATGTGAAGCTTCAATCAGATGGAAGGATTGAGCGATATAAAGCACGACTAATTGCTTAAGGTTACAAACAGGAGTATGACATAGACTATGATAAAACATTTGATCATGTTGCTAAAATGACCACTGTATGTACAATAGTTGCCCTCTCAACTATTTGTCAGTGGACTATATCTCAGATGGATGTGAAAAATACATTTCTTCATGATATTTAAAAGAGACAATATATATGCGACCTCCTTTAGGGTATTGGCACTTGAACAAACCCTTGTATGGTTTAAAACAAGTTCCAAGAGCTTGGTTTGAATGGTTTCGACAGGCCATTCTGAACGCTGGGTTGAAACAAAGTGATCATGACTATTTGCTATTTACTCACCATTATTCTTCAGGGATAACAGTCATTCTCCTATATGTTGATGACATTCTCATCACAAGAGACAACCTTGATAATATACAACACTTAAAAAAGCTTCTCAGTCACTCATTCAAAATGAAATATTTGGGTCCGTTGACTTACTTCATTGGCTTAGAGATTCATTATTCCCCTAAGGGATATATAGTTAACCAAAAGAAGTACACCAAAGACTTGATCAAACTGGCCAACTTATCTGAGGATAAATGAGTGGATACACCAATGGGAGTGAATGTAAAATATTGAAAGGATGATGGAGACAAACTTCCATATCCCACTCTCTATAGACAACTGGTTGGTAGTCTACTTTATCTCACAATGACTCGTCTTAATATATCTCATGCAGTACAGGTCGTCAGCCAATTTGTTGCAGATCCCCGTCGTATCCACCTCTTGGTTGTCCATCGTTCGTTATCTGCAGGTACATGCCATAGAGGCCTATTCTTCCCCTCTAACTCTTCTCTCCAGTTACGAGTCTATGCTGATGTGAATTGGGTAAGTTGCCCATATACTCGATGCTCAACCACTAGGTGGTGTATATTTCTTGGACATTCTCTCATATCATGGAAATGTAAAAAACAACAAACTGTGTTGAAATCTTCTGTAGAAATTGACTACCGAGCAATGTCCTCAACTTGAAGTGAAATTGGTCGAGAGGTCTTTTACATGACCTCAATATTCTTCATCAAACTCCTACACCATTGTATGTTGATAACTATCATACACATTGCATAAAATCCAGTGTTCCATGATCGCACAAAGCATATCAAAGTTGATTGTCATTTCATTCGTGAAACAATTCTGGCCGGAGAAATTACACTCCCACATACTACCTCACAACAACAATTTACGGATATTTTTATTAAGGCAATAATCCGTTCTCGTTATGATTATCTCATTGACAAACTGATGTTGTTTAACTAGCCTCAGTTTGAGGGGAGTGTAGAGATAGTTCAAGATATTGTATTTATTTTTATGTATCATGTACAGAAAGTTACTTCTTGTAATTTATCTTGCTGTGCAAGTTACATATGGTTTTATTATATATATATGTTGAGGGGGAGTGTAGAGATAGTCGAAGATCTTGTATTTATTTTATATATCATGTATAAAAAGTTCCTGTAATATATCTTGTTGTGTAAGTTACTTCTATTTGTATTATACATACATGTTGATAATGATTAATAGATAGGGATTTTTTTTCCTGTCTTTTGTGTTTTTAACAGTTGTTTAGGTTATGGTTTCTTGGGATTTTCCTTAGCCAATATTTAATGGGTTGTCTAAAGTTACCCTTCTTTGGCGCTTATTTTGTTATTCGAGAAATAGGTGAGCACCGACACATGAAACACCAGAGATTAAAAATGAAGATTATTTGCTTAACTATCTAACACCAAAACAGAGATGGTGACACTCTTACGACCCTTAAGACTTGAATTGCCAACTCTTTGAGGTGTGCTAGTTGAGAGGTCCCCGGCGAGTCATATTGGTTCACCTTGGTCTGGTGTTAACTTTCAATTGAATTTAAGAAGATAAGGTACAGAAGGTACCACTAGCAAAACCTATAAGACACAAATTCCAATACTTTGAGGTGTGCAAGTTGAGAGGTCCCCCCCTGTGATTATCATTGTACCAATTTATCTGAAGTATCATAAAGATTTATGGAAGAAAATTCTGGCTAATTATATTCCCATTACACCATTGACTCTTAAAGTTTTTTATGACTGTAGGTTTACGTGGTAGATTTTATTTGGAAAGGATTTAGAAACGAAGTTTTTACCTAGGATGGTTTCCTCACCAATTTGTTCTTGAATGTTTCCCTGGTTCAAGCAATCCTCTTCAATCTTTGGATTTAGACTTGGACATGTGTTTATAAGAAAAAAATTAAGCAGAGCAAGCGCGATCTCTGCCCCGTTTTCCCGTGCAAACTCATTGATCAGTGGTAGGGATAAGGGTCCCATCTAATTGCAACCCGAATGAGGAATTGGTCGTGAGACCGTACCCCCATGAATTACCGGAAGTACTGGCTTGAGGGACAAGAAATTTGAAAGTCTACAAGAAGCCATAGGAACGAGTTTTCCGATTAAAAGAGGGGGAAATATAGAAAGGGTTTTGAAAATAGATATGAAATAAAATGAGAATAAGAAAAGAAAGCTAATCTTAAGCTGGACTCTTAAGGCCGACACGCAAAGTCGGTGGTGGCCAGTTCAGAATCGTGTTTGGTGCGACAATTTTTTACGGTCCTTCAGTGCCCATCGGGTAGGAGTGTTGATATGGACCTATTCATAGGGCTTCACTAAATAAAGTTTAGACTGTGCTGGGGTTGAACACATGCTAGTGATGACGTGGTTCTTTGATTATCCAAGTTGCATATAGTATTTTTTACATCATCATCGTTATTGTGCTGGACCTTTATAAAAGGTTATAGAAACGAATATAATCATTAATGTGCAAGGAAACTCATCTATTTAGATTTGTCCTGTTTCCAAGATTTATATTAGAGATGGATTTAGATCCAATTTAGGGGTTGGTAATCTCAATCATGGTGATAATGAATATGAAAGATGATATATATATGTTTTGAATACGATAGGTGTTTGATGTAACCCCTTAGCCCTATACTTGTGTCATTTATTTAGTCTGTGCTGGGGTTGAACACATGCTAGTAATGATTATCCTAAGTGGTTCTTTGATTATCCAAGTTGCACATAGTATTTTTTTACATCCTCATCTTTATTGTGTTTTACCTTTATAAAAAGTCATGGAAACGGATATAATCATTAATGTGCAAGGAAACTCGTCTATTTAGATTTATCCTGTTTCCAAATTTATATTAAAGATGGGATTTAGATCTAATTTAGGGGTTGGTAATCTCAACCATGGTGATCATGAATATGAAATATAGATATATATACTTTTTCTTGATATATTTTTCTTACAATAGGTGTTTGGTGTAACAACTCAGCCCTATACTTGCGTCCCTGACGCACCAAATACTTTTGGTTATAACTCTTATTTGTATTCATAACTTGTCAGATACAATAAATGAGGTTCACAATGATATGCTCAAGGCACCCAAACGCCCAAACTTGGAAAGAATAGAAAAAATAAAACTCTTAGACATGTCAAATTTTATTAGCGGTTTTTAAAAATAGGAAAAGTATATAATGAGCAAGATGGTCACAATTAATCTTAACCATTGAATGTGAAATTGGGTGACTGTATTTATTCTATTGACTAAGCGTAAAGTTCCAAAGAAATCTTCTTGAAGTTTATGACAAACCCAAGCTATCAAATTTCATAATGAAGGGCTATAAGTAATTGTACCTTTGATAATTGTGACTTCCTTATACTAAAGGTAAATGGTCTTATTGTATATAATACCTTAAAAATAAATCCTTCGTATTTTATATTTCATACTTAATAAATATATATTGTATTTTAGAATTTTCTTAAGCTAACTCCACCATTACCGGTCCCATGTCTAGATGAGAAAGAATGAGGATTGTGTTAGGTTAGTAGTCAGTGGAAAATTTAAGTGGTCTATTCATATGCAACGTTGATCTAGATTAGCACCAGTTAGGAGAGATGATTTGGTTCAACTGCAAGCCTCTAAAAGGAGCCTGAGAGGGCTCCAAAGGACAAGAATAAAAATAACAAGAAAAAAATATGATGACTTATGTTCTAACTAAACAGATAGTCTTTAATAAAGCTAACCCTAATAGTTTGAGGGTTCAGATGATGATGATCATTTAATGGATTATGCTCAGATTATAGGCGTCTGAAACTTGAGCCTCTTGCATATGTTAAAATTCTATAAAATAATTCAAAAAAATAAAATAACCAAAATACCCTTTTAGCTTTCAAAGGTATTTTGGTCAATTTATTCTTTTCAAGTTATTAATCTCATATATTTTGTAGTTGCGTGATGGTATAAAGTACAAATGCCCCAATTTGCTAAATATTATAAATACAAAAATAAAATTACAATACGATGTTTGCTTTCCAAAGTGGAACTCGAGAATAAAATATAATACCGAAAATATTACTTTCAATTTTTTAAATAAAATAATTTCTATTTTTCACAAATTTTACTTAAAAAATACCAACCATCTTCAAAAGTTATGGCTCCAGTGACCCACGGCGCCGATTCGCTTATCCACCAGCAAAACAAACGGGATTAGCGAGCGGTGTACATTACGCAATCCAAATGGCAGGGGTATTTTTGGTCAACTCAACAAAGTTATGCATTTTCGTCATTTTGTTAAAATTACAGGGAACCCCTACGGTTGGGGTTCCTCATAATTATTGAACTTACAGGGAACGCCTGCGGTAGGGGTTCCTCATAATTATTGTAAACTTACAGGAACCCCTTTGAGCAGGTCCCCTTGTCAAATGACCCAAGAACCCTAATCCTCCATCATTGCACCCACCCTTTAAGAACCAGCCCTTCTCTTTCTAAAAGTCACATTCTCTCCCGCAAACCCTCCCCCTTTCTCTCTCTCTACAAAATGCAAATGCATTGTCCTACAATCCCTGGAGCCCACAACTGGCTCGACAAGCTCCGCTCCTCAAAGGGCTTCCCCCTCGACAATGGCCTCAACCTGGAAAACTTCCTCAAAAGCTCTAGCCCTAGCCCTAACCCTAACTTTTCGGGCGATGTTTCCCCTCCGCTCTTATGTCACTCGCCGGAAAACAGCCTTAACCTGATCAACGCTAGCGGTTTTTCGGCCACCAAGCGAGATCCAGGGGCATGGTTCGATATTATGACGGATGTTTTGTCCGATCTCTTCAACATGGAGGGTTCGTACGATTTCCGTCGGCTTAGGGATTCGAGGGACCGAAAAAACGGGAGGAAGCAATCGAGGCCGAGGATTTGCGCCCTATCCGCCGAGGAATTACCGAACTTCTCAGCGAGGAATAATGCCGATAATAATAGCGGGGTGGGCGGTGGGTCCCGCGACGATGCTGACGTGGACATATCCTCCTGTTCAAGGACGGAGGTGACGGTGATCGACACGAGCATTGCCACGTGGAAGAGCGAGAAAGTGATATATAGGAAGGCGCACGTGTGGAAGGTTAGAGAGAGAAAAGGTAACTCGTGTGGAAAGGGAAGGGGAGGAGAGAGCTTGGTCTTGAAGAAGAGGAGGTTAGGGCAAAACAAGAAGGTAATGAAATTTGGTTCTTTGGTTTCTACATATTTGAAGCTTTTCCATTTTGGAAATTTGGAATGCATATTTGTGTTTGTGTTTTGGTTTTTAGGGCATGCATAGGCACCACATTTATATTCGTTTTCCATTTGTGTAGGATTTGATAAACACATAAAAGTGCTTTTCTTGGCATGAGTTATTAAAACTTTAATTTTTCAATATGGAATATGAATGAATACAAGACATGGAAATTAAGAAAACAGAACTGATAAGTTTTTGGCTTTGTTTGAAATGATAGTTTGTTATCTCCGCCCATGCATTATTTATTAGCTGTATTATTTAAAGGAACTGAGTTGTTTCACTGGATTTTGATCCATCCATCTTTAAATTATTAGTCATATCCTTCTTTCGCAGTAGGATGAATGTCACTTGTAAATTTTTCTTTATAATGATGACTTTTGCAGTTGGATGAATGTCACTTGTAAATTTTCTTTATAATGATGACTTTTGCAGTTGGATGAATGTAACTTGTAAATTTTTCTTTATAATTATGACATGTATATGAATGTCACTTGTAATTGGTTGCCAAGTCTAGTACTAGAGTATGATTTATAAATTTGGTTATGCAAATGATATTGTGGATAATCATCAGTTACTTAGATTGATGTTGTGGATAGTGTATGAAGGAAAATTCATAACCCTGTTAAACCTAAAGCTCTCCATTGAATATAGTAATTGTTGCATAGGTATACCAAGACGTAGATTTACATGTCCATGTAAATTTCTTGTTGTTTCATGCTACTTCATCTAGGATATCTGCGTGCGAATCCCACAATCTCTTCTGGATTTATACATCAGCCTTTCGATCATTTTGCTGATTGACTGCTTCCAATTCCCTCCCTCTCACCCCACAAAAAATCCACCCATCTCCAAAAAAAAGAGGAAGGTTTTATGTTTGTCTATTTCTTCGATAACCCCATTGTGTATTTGCAATGGAGAATTGGTAACTTATTTCTTGAGCTGAGGGGGTAATCATCCTTTATAACTTGAGCACTGTAATCCACAACTAGTTCAGGAGATTGGATGTGGTGCTCAAATTTCATCATCTATAAGCCTAAGGAGGAACTTGGTCATGATTCATTTTAAATCCTAATTTTGTTATAGTTTGATGGCCAACATTTCGGCCAGAGACCTTTTCTAACGATTTGACATCTTCCGCTTTTCACAATTAAAATGCGGCTTCATCTAACGATTTGACATCTTTTGCTTTTCACAATTGCAAAGCATAGATGAGTCATTTAGCGTGCTGGTTGGAAGTGGCACTACTGAAGTATAAGATCACTGCTATCCCAAGTAAAATTATCTGAGTAGTGTATTCCATAAAAAATTCCCAGATTTGAGTAATGTTTTATTTTGCTAATTGTCAAATTAGAATTCAGTTTCTCGACTTAGTTAAAGACAACTATCGTACTCGGATGGGGATGAATATGTGGTATTTTGATGCATGTGATGTTCCTGTAGAAGAAATTATTAATCAGATGAGCAAGATTGGATGCTCAATTCTGTTTTCTTGTCATTAAATTGACTATCATCATCATCATCGCCTTTCCCAAAATATTTGGCATCACCTATACGAATCTTGGTCCGTCATTCTGCTCTATCAAGGGCCATACTCTCAGTGAGACCATAAGTTCTCATATCTTTTCTCACTACCATAGATTTAGGATCCTTGAAAAGTTTTTAGCAAAGTTTTACGTTCGTTGCCTACCTAACACAATCCACCTCTTTTACCTAGGCTTGGGATGGGTTAAAGGAAAGTTTGAAGTCCTCACTCTTCTTAGGCCGTATCATTAAATTGATGATATAGCATTAAAATATCTAAAGAGATCTACAACTTACATATCATGAATCCCTATACAAGATTGGATTTCAACGTAGTGACATAATTGGTCATTATAAGATGAACAAATGTTTTTTATTGCTGCTGAACCAACTATGTTTCTAATGGTCGAACTCACAAAGATTTTTCTTCCATTGAACAATAGACTATTATCCTTCTTTGTCTTTCAAATCCCTTGCCAGAGTTTCAGTAAGAGTTATTGCAACCTTGGTTAAGTGTTCACGCTTCGATATATGCCGATTTCTGGGATGAGATCTACTCAAATCTTTGCAGAACTAAGTTAAATCTGAAAAGGGTAGAGAAAGTGGGGTCGCTTGAATTATGGGCTCAGAAAAATCCTAGATCTATATAGATTCGGTCTTTTTCTGAGTCCACTGGTAGCGCCAGCTCCAAATCGGTATTTTGACTTATAATCACTTCTAAATTTAACTAAATGTAATAAAAATCAATTTCCGAAAATATGGGAAATAAAACATAGAATTAAATGAAGAAAAAAATTAAATTAAACACAAAAATAAATATTTAGCTCTAGGGACCCAAAACCCGGAGTTTTGGGCTTGAATCATGTCGCTTTTTTTATTTGCGTCACCATCTCCTTTTTTGGATTCCTTATGCTTGTTGGAATTTGTAGATCTAAGGTTCCTTGACCTAGATCTAGGGTTCCTAAGTAGGGTGTATCTAGGTTTTTTTGAGGGTTTAGAAGGGATTTGCCTTAGTTTTCTAAAGTTTTTGGGTGCTCCTAAGATTAAATCCAAAATTTGAGATTTTATGGTATTTTTGGGGATTTTCCTAATATTTTAGGAATTTTTTAGGGCTTCTTCCTAATTTTGGGTATTTTTGGGCTAATATTGTTAATTTCATGAATTGCGCCCTCTTTTCTAGTGATTTCTGATGTCTTTTCTGGGGTTTAGAAGGGGGTATTTATAGGCTTCAAGTGGGGATTTTTATTGATTTTTTTTCGGATTTATTTTGATTTTTTGGCTTTATCTAACTAAAAAAACGTGTTCACTGCATCATTAGGTCGCGTTTGGGCCTGTCGGGCCACGACACGGCTCGTCTCGGGGCCCGACACGGCCCGCCTCGGGGCCCGACACTTGTAGGGTCTCATAGGGACCAAATTATTATTTTTTGAATCTTTTTAATCGTTGGTCTGATTTGGGTGATTTTTTGATCGTTGGACCAAATTATTATTTTTTGAATCTTTTTAATCGTTGGTCCGATTTGGGTGATTCTTTGATCGTTGGAAAGTTCTCCAGATATACTTCAACTCGAAATAGGTTTTGGGCAATTTTGAGGCAATTATATTAGGTCTAGTTTGCCTATTATTAAGGTTTGTATGGTCTTTTAGTCTTAGAATTGAAGTTTTTAGTAGTCCACTTAGCCAGAATTTCGAGGGGGTATCTACAATTGCCCCGCTTTGGCATTCACTTGAGGTACCAGGTGAATGACATAGAAGTAGACACCTGAGACACAATGGGGAGGAAATGATTTATGAGGGATCATTCTTTTGAATGACTAGTACCCTTTTAAGTCGGCGGTACGTCGATGAATGCTTGTGATCCATAAGACATAGAATTGACATTGCTATATTTGAGTCAGTGCAGTTGAGAGGTCTCCGACAATCGGGATCTGAAGTGACAGCCAACAAGAGCCGTGCTATCTTTGAACTGGTGACACTCCTTATTGTAGTCACCCCAATGCTATTTGGGAAGCTGCCAGTGTAGTCATCTTCGACTTTAGACTGTTTTCTTGGGGTCTGGCTCTCCAAACAAATGGGAGTTTGATTTAGAAGAAATGATGGGATGATAAATTCCTAACGAATTGAACTTCTTGTTCGCATTCGATTCCGACTAAGGGAATTTGTAAAAACCTTGATTATGAGTCTAAAGGATCACACAGAACCACACAAACCTTAGTAGATCATAGGCAACCTAGAACCAATATAATTGACCTAAACCTGTCCAAAACCTATCCCATGTTGAAGTAGACCCCTAGAGCTTTCCAATGGTCCAAGAATCACCCAAATCGGACCTACAGTTAAAGAAAGATTTAGAAAATGACAATTTGATCTCAGTGAGACCCAAATGTTGGGCCTTGGGGTAGGCCGTGTCGTAGCTCGGCAGGCCCAAATGCGGCCTGATGATGCAGTAAACGTGTTTTTTTCTAATTAGATAAAGCCAAAAATTCAAGATAAGTCCAAAAAAAAAAAAAAAAATTCAATTGAAGCCTATAAATACCCCCTCAAGAACCCCAGAAAGCGACATCAGAAATCCCCAAAAAATCCTTAGAAAATAGGACACAATTCCTGAAATTAGAAAAAATACCTAGACAATACCTCCAATTCGGAAAAATCCTTAGAAAAATTAGAAAAAATCCCAAAAAAGTCCAAAAAACCGGAGAACTTAGATTCTACCTTAGGAGATCCCAAAATATTAGAAAACTAAAGAAATTCTCTTCCAAATCTCAAGAAAAGCCTACGTAAACCCTACCTAAAATTCTCAAGCTTTTTTCATGCCTTAGGAACCCTAGATCTAGGTCAAGGAACTTTAGATTTACCAATTTCAGCAAGCATAAAGCATCCAGAAAAAGAGATGGTAGCGCAAATTAGAAGAGCAACTTGATCCAAGCCCGAAACTTCGGGTTTCGGGTCCCTAGAGCTAATTATTAATTTTTGTGTTTAATTTAATTCTTTCTTCATTTAATTCTCTGTTTTATTTTATTTATTTTTGAAAATTAATTTATTATTAGATTTAGTTAAGTTTAGAAGCATTTTAATACGGATTTGGAGCTGGCTGCTAGTGGACTCAGAAAAAGACCGGATCTGTATAGATCTAGGATTTTCTGAGCCCATAATTCAAGCTACCTCACTTTCTCTATCTTTTCAGCTTTAACTTAGTTTTTGCAAAGATTTGAGCAAATCTCATCTCAGAGATTGGCGCAGATTGGAGTGTAAACACTAAGTGATAATGATAGCATGTTTGGGAAAGTTCGGAGTAAAATGATATTGACAACGAAGATAAAATCTCCTTGGTAAGTGAAGCCAGAAAGCGTCTTGCAACTGTTCTGATTTCCTGAATTGATACTAACATTTCTTGCACTTTTCTTATACTGATTGACAATTGTCGTTAGGTTTTGGATGTGCACATGCATGTGTACTAATAGGGGATATTTTGTTTAAAAATGTCTTTTGCTGGGACCAATCTCACATGAATCTGTCAATCTGATACCTTTATACACAAGGCAATGCATTTCCTCAGGTACATTATCATGTGGCGAACCCTTCTTATTGCGGTTGCATAATTTGGTATCTTCAATAGAAGTCAAATCTGCTCCATTCCATCATCTGGAGATCTTTACCCCTGATTGGTTTTGCATTTCAGTGGATGCATCAAGTGATAAATTTTTTTCCTTGAACTGCCTTCCTTTAGTATTCTAATTGAGACTTTCTGTTCAGTTAATTCTGTGGTCAAGTCATTTCCTCTATGTATTCTATTGATTTGTAAGGCATTTATGAGCACCAAATCTGCCTTTCTACCTAAAAGAATGAAATAGAAAAACATTATTCCAGCAAAACTTTTGGACTTCAGAATCTGAGTTATGGTTTACAAAAGGTCCATTGCTTGGAAATGTGTTTGTATTCTTGTTGATTAACTAACATTTCTAAAGAACATAATTCTGGCTTGGTACTGTCAATGAAATATCCATGTCTAGTAGTTTATATGAAACTCAATTGTGGTATAAATTTGGAAACCAAATGTTGCTATAAATATAAAATCAAATGGGGCCAAGAATTGCTTCGCATCCTAGACACTATGTGATAAGGCATTGTATTGGTGCAACTTCAACATACTTTAATCCACATTCTACAGTAATGATATTTTCTGTGGCCTTTGTGAAGCCAATTGGTGTTCCAAACTGCAGGGACAAGATGGTGTGGGCATCAGTGCTTCGACAGAGTGCCTAGATGATCAAGACCGACGATTTCAGAGGAGGCAAATTTGCTTGGCATCTCCTGGTATAATTATGAAAATTTCTCTCTCTCACCTGCATCTCTCTTTTTTTGCTAAGTTTGATATTTCTCTGTTGCTCTCGCTAGTTCACCTGATAACCAGCCTTCTGAGACTCTCTTATTCTCCATATATTGGGTCTTTCTACAGGACGTAAAGGTCGAGCTACTGGTTTGAGAGGCCGTCAAAAAGATTCTTGATGGGGACCCTGCCTGGTCATTGTGAAAGGGGTGGCTCCAAGAGGTCGAGGGGATAAAATTTTGCCAATTTTTTTTCAGCTTGAAGTGTAGAAACTTGCTCTGTGGGGCGGTGCCATAAATTGTAATGAGGGACTTTCTCTCTCGTGCTCTGTCTAATCTTACTGGTATTGCATTGAAGAGGCTGAGAAGAAGCAGGCATTCTCTTCTATAAGCAATGCCGGAAATCTTGTTTACTTGAACAAAGGTTGTCTTTCAGGATCCAATTAAATGCTTCAAGGGGGCATGAATATTAGAAAATTATTGGCAAGGAGCAGGAGGCGAGTCCTTTTTTGGAATTTGAAATGATTTTTTGCAGATTGGTGTGAAGATGGGTCGGTTGATGTATTGGTGGTCATATGGTGGGCAATAGGGAAGCGGGAGAACAATGGTGAGGCCCTTGCGACATACTACAAAGGTCTAGTTTCCCTGCCAATTTATTTGGTGTCGATGCTTCTGGTAGGTTGGTTCTAAAGGTTACTATTGCATCCTATGACAGAATTATGGTGGGTGTGTTGTCTGCTACTTCTTGCTTGTTGCTTGTGACTGAATGAATTATCCCACGTTCCCAAGCCACAGGGAATTATAATGTATAGGTTAAAGTGCTGATTTATCGGTCAATAAATATGTAGTAAATTTTGATAAGTGTATTAAAACCTGGTACCAGGTACGGGATCAGGTTTGCTCAAATGTTTTAAAACCCAGAACCAGGAATGGATTCAGTGATGTCCTGATCCATTGGTTCAGCGAGCCTGCCCTACTTTTCAAATAAAACGGTGGATAAAATATCATAGAAAAGGTCACTAGCAAAAAACAAATCACAGAAAAGGGAAAAATGAGGAAAACAATATAGATAAAATGTAATTATATGGATAAAACATAGAAACTTACAGGTTTTGAGGGTTATGAATACATTTTGACTTCTTCACCATTTGGCATGCATTCAATGGTCCATTCTAGTACATAGCAATACAGATATACATTTGAATTTTAATGTTCAAAACTATTTCCTAGTTTCAACATACAGCTCTGTATTTACAGATTATAATTCACAAGCTGTTGCTAAGAGGTCAATGAAAAGGAGTCTAATGTATCCATGAGGCAAAGAAGTGGATACTACATAATGTTGACTAGAGTCACAACTCAAATAAATAGAAAACACTGGGATCTATATGCAACATGAATGATGAAGTTGTTCAACAGTGATTCGGAGCTTCTAGCACAAGGTCTCATGGTCCCCCCATATTACTGTTGATATCCTCACTGTCATCATCTCTTCCACCATCTTCCCCGTGTTCGTCAATTTGTATCCTTGTTTCAACTTGTCCAACTTCATTCTCTCCTTTCCTTGTTGATGGGTACCGTCTCTTTGTTAAGTACCTTCTTATTGAGAGTTAGTCCCTTCCATTTCCACCAACCACTCGTATGTTAAATCTTCGACAAATATGTGGTCCAATTTGATAGGGTTGCAGTCCTCCATTTTCCTCAATTTTTATTTCAATTTTTACTTTTGAAGTTGTAATGAGCATAGACAAGCTTGTGAAACTTGCCTGCAACCTATCCTTAACTCCGTGATTCATTGGCTCTAGTTTCACTCACATAGGGTTAGTAACAAGTTTTTATAAGTACCTTGATTGTAATAGTTGGAATTGGGGGTGCTTCAAGCCCAAGTCGTCCCATCACTTTGCTGAGATTATATCCAGATATCCATATCCTCAAAACCCCGCATGTCACGATTTTGCTGAGATCATATCCAAGATATCCACGTCTTCAAAACCCCTCATGTTCAGCATTGACATGGAATGAGCGGATCCAAGGTTTTGAGAAAGGTAGCTTTTGCATTGGGGTACATGCCTCCTGCCCTTTGTCTTTTTCATTCCTCATAATAATAACATTGTTCTATAATTATGATATTTTATATTTAATATTTATTACTATTAGTACTATTAATATTATTATTATTCTAAATATTTATCATGAAATATCATTAACATTATTAATGTTAGTATTATAATATTATAACATAATAATATTATACTAGAATCAAAATATATAGTGTCGTTGTATTTTTATTGTAATAATAACATGATATTCTACTACATTAATATCATATTATGTGAATATTTTATTATATATTTTTATTGAAGAACTTATTAATATTATATTTATAATATAATAATATTATTTATGGATGATGTTGTTGTTATTATTAATTGTAAAAAATATTGATTATTAAAATAGGGACCATTTAATATATTTTATTATAATATTATGTTATTACCTTATTATACTAATAGCATATTATATTATGTTAAAAATACTTGGATTTTATTATGATATTTTAATATTGTTATATTATAAAAGATATTATATTACT
>NW_006497767.1:221083-247736 GCF_000471905.2 Amborella trichopoda
CAAACCAAAACGATTAACCGGACATGGGGTCGGAAGCGGTTTAACCGGCCTAACCGGTAAACTGGCCGATTGAACCGTTCTAACCGGGCAAGTCCTGGGCGGCCAAAAAATTGTTGAAAAAATTAAAAAAATTGCAAAAAAAAATCTACTAAAATATAAAAAGCACATAAATAATGATTAAAAGAAAACGCATTCAAATGAAGTTGAAAATTAATGAAAAAATAGATTTTTAAAAGTGAGCATTAATGACCAAAACAATTTTTAATATTTACCATAATGTAAAAAATATTAAAAAATGTATTACAAATCAAATTCCTTATTTTTGAGACTTTATATATATATTTTTGAATTTTTATTTTTAAAATACTGACCGATCGCCAAAATCGTACGAAACCAAAACTGGCAAAGGGTCGGTTCTGATCTAACCAGGCGGTTACCAGTTAGATCGCTCAGTTTTTCTAACCATGCAATATGCTTAATATTAGTATTATTATATTTTAATATAATAATATTTTATTGCCGAAACCTAGTTTTACATTGAGATGAGCAAAACATGGGATTTGTTATATACTAGGTTAATTTAGAAGCTACATAGACGACATTGTTCCCAAAACCATGTTTTACAACTACTAAAATTTGTATACCTAGGAAATACTGGATAACTAAGTTTTATAAATACCAAGCCCTAATTCTCAATACTGTATAAAGGGAGTTTTTTGGGGTTTTTTAAGGCTACTCGTGGATTGCGTCAAAGAGATCCTCTTTTACCTTTTTTTTTTTAACAATCTATGCAGAATGCTTCAGTTTGATGCTCTCTAATGTGATGCGAAGTGGTCATTTTACAGGCTTTCAGTTACCTAATGAAGGCCCTTGTGTTTCCTATCTATAATATGTAGATGATACCCTGTTGTTTTGTGGAGCACATATGCCTTAAGTATCTAATATTGCTATTTTTTTGAAGTGTTGTGAAGTGACTTTGGGCTTAAAGGTTAACTTTGGAAAAACAAGTTTGGTGGGCCTTAATTTCCTTGATGAGGAGGTCTCTTTTTTGGCACATGTGTTTAGTTGCAAGGTTGATAATTTCCTTATTACCTACTTGGGAATACAATTATTAGATGGTAAGCTCCCAATTGCAGTTTGGGACAAAATAATTCAACATATTCAAATTAAGTTAGATCTCTAGAACTTTAAATATTTGTCATTTGGGGACAGGATTACACTTATTAAGGCATGCTTGCCGAACTTGCCCATTTACCAAATGTCCATTCTCCAGATCCCAACATCGGTGGCCAGGAAGATTGAGACCATGATGATGAACTTTCTATAGGCATTTTCAGTGGATAAGAAAAAGTTTCACCTTTTGAGTTGGGATATGGTATGTACACCAAAGAAGGAAGGTGGCCTTGGCATTAAATATATTAAATTGGTAAATCATGCTCTACTTTGCAAGTGGTGGTGGAGAAGTTTGATTTTTAAAATCCATCTTTAGTATATAGTGGTTGTTTCAAAGGTACTGATAGGTATGGATTATGGGTGGGGACCATGAGGGGAGCTTCAAGTATGTTGGCCTGTTGGAAGGCTATTCAATTGTGTAAAGGATTCATTTATAGAGATATAAGGTGGTGTGTGGGTAGTGGTAAAAATATTTCCTTTTGGCATCACAAATGGGTTGGGGACTGTTCACTTAAATTACTTTTCCCACTGGTTTTTCAAAGGGTGGTTAATCAAGAAGCAACTATCTCTGATTACCATGTTCGCAGGGTGGTCATATACCTCTCTCAATTATCTGATATTCTCAAGCAACTTTCTCTCAATTATTTGACGTTCTCAAGCTTTTGGAAGACATTTATATTCCTCAGAATGCTGCTGATGAAGTTGTATGGGAACTTGATAAGAATGGGATTTATTCCGTAAAATCCATGTATAATATGCTTTTTCATGATAGGGTTCGATGGTCTATACCTGTTCTTGTTAGGTTGTGGAAGTCCCCTCTACCTCTTAAAATACAAGGACTTTTGTGGCTAGCGGCCCAAGATAGAGTGCTTACTATTGATAATCTTATAAAGCGAGGGAAGATTTTACCTAATATTTGTCTTTTGTGTAAGGAGGATGGGGAGTCCGGTGATCATCTCTTCCTTCACTGCCCTTTTGTTAATAAGATATGGAGATGGTTTTTTGAGAAGTTGGGGGTTACACTTGTAATGCCTCCTTTGGTGGTGGGGATAATAGAAGGGCTTTCAGCTACTCTTCCAAAGATTGGGGCTATTGCATGGCAAATTTCAAGAGGAGTCACCCTTTGGGAAATCTGGAAAGAGAGAAATATGAGAGTTTTTGAAGGAGTTCCATTACCTTTTGGACAAGTGTTAGATATAATATTTCACTCAATATGGCTTTTTCTTTCAATCACTCATAGGGGGAATGATATATCTGAAGTGGATGTTAGAAGAAATTTAAATAACATTTTCCAATTGGGTTTCTTTAATGTAGGCCGAAAGGTAGATGGATGACTCCGCCACCTGGGGTGTATAAACTTAATTTTGATGGCAGCTCAATAAGCAACTTGGGTGTAGTTGGTTTTGGAGGGGTGATACGAGATTGGGATGGAAATGTGGTTCTTTCGTATGCGGGTCCGCTTGGGGTGCAGATTGCTAACTATGCTGAACTATTTGCCTTTTCTTTTGGGCTGCGAGTTATTGTGGAGAGGAAGTTGGGGCATAATTTCATCATAGAGGGGGACTCCCTTAATGTGATTATGTGGTACAAAGAGGAACAATTGCTTCCATGGGAGTTCAAACCTATGCTGTTGCAGATCTTGGATCTCTCCTCCTCCCTTTCGGTCTCTTTTGTTCATGTTTATAGGGAGGCTAATGTATTGACAGATTTTCTTGCTAAAGGTGGTACTTTCCTTTTTGATGCATCTATTTTGGACTCTGTAATTTCATTCTAGAGTAATAAATTTTTTTATAAAAAAAAATAAATACCAAGCCCCAAACGACTCACGAATGTCCTTATTTTCCTGTGTTGTCCGCTCCCACCCGTTTTGGGCCGCGAAAACATAAGGAGAGGGCTTACCTCGATTAAATTGAAGAAAGTTCAAAAAGGATTATTTGAAAAGAAATTGATGAAAATAAGGTTAAAAATTCAAAAAGGCTCTTCCAAAAGTATGTTAGATTATTATTACCCTAGCGTACCACCTTATTGGTCGCAATAAATTGAAAAGAATCTCTAAGGATTTCAAAGAAAATAAACAAAGTTTTTAAAGGTGACTTATAAATTAAATATTAAAATAAAAAAAAAAAAATCAATGAAAGAAAATTACTAATAATAAATGATAATGTAAGGAAAGAAAGTGCTTGGAGTGATTGATGATGAATCAAACTAAAATTGAACAATTGATGCCTCAAAAGGGAAATTGATTTTTGATATCGGTAAGTACATCCCCGAAGTGAAAGTTTAAGAATAGAAAGAAAGGAAAATATCTCCGTATCTCTATTTTTAACTTCTAATTCTTATGAGACCCAATGATTGAAAATATTACTTGTAAGCAAATGGTTTCCATCTTTTCTATCTTACAATCTCATGGATCCTTTTGACAATGAATTTTTGAACAAAAAAAAATACTAAAATGACACCTTTTCAAAACTCTTTTCTTTTCTGTTCACGTTTATCTCTTAAAGCACCATCTCTCTTTCTCTCTCTCTCAAATCATCGTCTCTCTCTCTCTCTCAAAACTCTATGTCTCTCTCTCTCTAATACCCAAAGTTGCAGAGAAGTTCCTCTCTGTATTATCTCTCCCGTTAATTTTAGACATATTTGAAGGTGTTGTTGAAATGCCTGGAAACACCCAATTTGTGTTCCCTTCAATTTGGGGAAAACATCAGTTTGGCTGAGGAGGAGCTTTGGTAAAAGCGTGCAACTGATCTTCAAACTGGTTTGAATAAGTTTGTGAAGGGGTGTCTGTCTTTTTAACGATACCATAGAGGGAAGGCTGCCTTGAACAGATAGAGAGGGAAGTGTAAAGCCGCATCTAATGAGAGAGAAAACCCAATCTCTCTCTCTTCCCTTTATGTACAAACCCTTCTTTTTTTTTGGGAAATAATTTGTTTTCACTTGAAAACATGGTCTGCTCCTTTTTTACTGGTAGTTTTCCCTTGAAACTGTTGGACTTCGCTGGAAAATTAGTGTTTGGCCATTTTTGGTGGCGAGTTTTCCTTTTGTGAGAGGGGCGGCTTTAATTTCAGAGGTAGAAAGAGAAAGAGAGAGGCAGGTAGAGAGAAAGTGAGAGAGGGATGGTAGAGAGAGAAAGCTGTTCCTTCTTTATTGGTAGTTTGCCTTGGAAAATGTTGGACTTCACTAGAAAATTCATGTTTGGCCATTTTTGGGGGCGAGTTTTTCTTTTGTGAGGGGGGACTTTAATTTCAGGGGTAGAGAGAGAAAGAGAGAGGCAGGTAGAGAGAAAAAGTGAGAGAGGGCTGGTAGAGAGAGATAGTGTTGCCATAATAACATGCGAAGGCTTATTAGATAATTTTTAAAGAGAGGAGAGAGAGACGATATAGAGAAGGGAACTTCTCTACAACTTTGGGTATTGGAGAGAGAGATGAAGTTTTGAGAGAGAGAGAGAGACAATGATTTGAGAGAGAGAGAGAGACAGTGCTTTGAGAGAAAGATGTTAATGGAAAAGAAAAGAGTTTTGAGAGTGCGTCATTTTAGTATTTTTTGAGTAAAAAATTCATGATCAAAGGGGTCCACAGGTTGTACGATAAAAAAGATGGAGAACTTTTGCTTACAAGTAATATTTTCAATCATTAGGTCTTATGAGAAATAAAAGTAAAAAATAGGAGATAATAAGATATTTTCCCTAGAAAGAAAGATTGACCAGAGGTATTTATATTGATATTGGACAAATTTAGGCTTGGATGATATAGATCTAGTGTTAAGTTGTGTAGATCTAGGCTGAGGGATGAAAGATCTAGGGTTTTAGGGTGAAAGAAGGTTAGATCAAGGTTTTGACAGTTAATCTCTGATTAAAATTGACTGTAAGGGTTAGATCTCACTAGAACTGAGCTAAAAAGGGTGAGATCCAAGTTTGGACGATTTAGGTCGGATTACATTTGACTTTTAATAGTCAGATCTAACTAGATTTGGGCAGAAGAAGGCTATAGTTTTGGACGATTTAGATCTATTGGAAAATGTGAAGATAAGAAAGCTAGTAGAAACATAAAAGAAAATGATAGGATAAAAATCACACACATTTTTTAGATCCTCCCAAGTGGCTTATACGCTATTTTTCGATTTTCCTCTTTTTTTGTACACATCTCCTCCGATTTGAGACAAACCTTAGACCCACTCTCAATTACTGAAACTGATAGTATTGTATACACAATTCAAGCCCTTGAGTCATTTGATGGAGTGGCTCTAGATGCCCTAGACCTTCTTGGCCACAGTGGATTGAGCATCTCAACTAATCCCTCATGAGCTCTACATGCTCAGGAGACTGCTCAACCCCGTTGTGTACTTTCACTTAGCTCATCTAATAAATTATAGTTTTCATGCATCTATTGTGGCACAGGGTCACACTTGAGTAACTAACTTAATCATCCATGATTCTCACATTCGACTATCATACAGGCTACATGATCTAGTGAGAAGACATAGATATATGGATCAAGTCTATTCTTAACCATAGAATCTCATATCGATTTTATTATTGAGGCAATAATCACACACCTCTTGCATGTCTCATCCTCCAGTGTCCTTAATATTGAGGGAGGTCATCTGTGAGAGAAGCCAGGTCTGAAAAGTCGGTGATTCAGATTGAAATGACACGATCCAAATCGAGAATCAACGAAGCCGGTCCGGTTCCTATCATATATCGGGAACAGGCTTGGTCACCTTCCCCCTGAACCGGTCAACTCACTGATAGAACCAGTCAGTTCTGTAAGAAGTCAGTCGATTCTGTCATATCAAAACCGGCCGATTCTTACCTGAAAAGGTTTGAATGTAGAAACTTGGTAAGTGTATTTTTGAAAAACAAAATCAAGGAATATTAATTTTTTTTTTTAAAATGAGATGCAACAACCTACACTGTATTTTTAATCTAAAAATTTATTACCTTCACGTGGGTGTTTGAAGACATTTTTCAACACCTTGGGTCCTCGATGTGGAATAAAAGAGAAACTGGTCAACCAAGCCTTGACATACAGTGGAATTCCCAACAGTCTCAGAATTGCCCTAGAACGGGTCAAAATCTTCCTAAGCACTCCAAAAGGTCACGTGTCAAGTTTCGTCGTAATCCGACATGTCTAAGGCAGCACAGACAAAGAAACAATTTTGGAAAAATTAGCCTATAGTGTCTTGAAACGGACCCTGTAACCAGAACTCTATTTTTTGTGCATCAAACAGCTGTGGGACCACCGTCATTAGATCCGTCGCAGTAAAAAACTCTTAGGAGTAAAGTTTCAGCTTAAAAGGATATTTCAAGACAACGTTATAGGGTGAAACATTAAAAAGGGGTAGGCTGCACGCTATTCCCGTGCGGCCTCCCTGCACCAATCTCCATGAAAGGAGACTGGTTTGCACAGTTACAAGCAATAACTTTGAAGACTCGTATCTCACTCGTATTGAATCAGATCATGCTCAAATTTGGTGAGCGTGTTCATCTTGTCAAGATGAGCGTTTTGATATGTGGCACACCTTGTGACGATACCCGAGCAAGGAGAAAAACTGGAGAGAAATTGGTGATTCATGAAAATAGTTGCAGAAAATTCAGCAGCAACACGCCTTGCTCGAGCAGCCATATCACGGTGCACGCGTACCCGATTGACTCGAAACCAATTGCATTATATACATAAGGTCCGAGCCTATGTCTGGTCTTAACGCCACATACGATGAATGGTTGGATGTGGCACATGAAGGCGTTAAAGTTGCTGCAGATTTTGACCGTCAGATTTCAAGATCCGACCAAAAGCCCAACACGACTAAATCTTCATCTGGGTACAAAATCGAGCTGCGTTTGTTGCAACGTGATCGTGACGACATGCTCAATGCAATTCAGTAAAGAAACCAAAGAAAAAAAATCAAGAAATAATCACACTATCGGTCAAAAGTTTTCAAGATCTATATAAATTTCGAGTCGCATGATCATGGCCTAAAACACGCGATCCATAGCTCGAAGTTGGTATCAAATCGATCGTCATTCCGAGCCAGACAAGAAAGCAATTATCTTTCGGTGAAACGGACGCCGGAGCAACCCCAAATCATCCATGAAAGATCACGCACGTTCTAGGGCAGCAGCAGGGACTGTTTTGAAATTTCATGTATTGTTGGGCAAGGGTAAAACAATCACTTTGCACCCATTTTTAGATTTTATTTTAATTCAATTAAATTATAATTATCATCAATTAGGTTAAATTTTACGTATCCACCCATGTTTGGGCCCAATTCTATAAATACATGTTAAACCTAATTATAAAAGGACCCCTCATTTTTCAATCTCATGAATAAAATTTTAGAGTTTTCACGTCGAAATTTTTGACATGTCTTGGAGAGAGAGAGAGGAGAGAGAAAAAAAGTTTGGTACCCTTTGGTGAAGGTAACTTTCTCTTTCGTCCTCTCATCTCTCTTTCTCTCTCCTATCTTCTCCTCTCTCTTTCTCTTTCCTCGCCTCTCATCTCTTTCTCTTCCCTTTTCATCTCTATCTTTCTCTTTCCTCCTCTCGTCAATCTTTTTCTCTGTCTTCTTCTTGTCTCTGTCTCTCCTCTTCTTGTGTATCTCTTTCTCTCTCTTCCTCTGTTCTCTCTCTTTTTCTCTCCTCTTCTTATCTATCTCTTTCTCTTTCCTCTCTCTTTCTTGATCTTCTTTATTCATTTTCCTTCTCTCTCTTCTATCTTTCCTTTCTCTTTCCTAATCTCTCTCTTCCTTCTTTCTTCCTGTTCTCTTCTTTCTCTCTCCTCTCCATTCATGCCCAACGGAGCCTATAGCCAGGTATGACGTCCTCCTACGCCTGGAACATAAATAGTGAGTCGAGCCTTAACCCGAGTGGAGGGTTGGGCCTCTGTCCAAATTCTCTTGTCTCTTCTCCTATGTCTTGGACAGCGAAAGCTCATCGCCTTCCATGTTTTTTTCTATTTTCTCTCTCCTCTATCATGGATGGCAGAAGTTCATTATCGTCCATTTCTTTCTATTCTCTCTCATCTTTCATGAATGGCGAAAGCTCATTGCCGTCTATGTTTTCTTCTATTTTCTCTCTCCTCTATTCTATCTGCTTCTTCTCTTATCACCCCAAATCCTCATCTCGTTCCTTCCATTTCTTCTTTTGAATGCGCATGTTCTTGTGCATTCGCTCAAAGACAAGGTGGGGTGCATTGACCCACTTCTCATGTAAAATTAACCATGTGTGTATGTGATTGCAGAAACAGGAGAGTACATGACAAGGGAGGCGATTTCGAACCAGTTGTAGGACTGGAGGGACTTTCTGTCACGATCTAAGAGGGCACCCACACGAGTCAGCCTGAGTGAGTCACGGACCCAGGTGAGGTGTGTCCCACCTCACATTAAAATTACTCTCTCATCAGTCGGTATACCTGCCCTTGTTTCCTAACAAGGTTCCCGAGAGAGTGGCCTCAAGTCTCGAGTTCCTCTGAAACTCGAGACACGTGCCACCAGGTCATCCCGACTTGGAGGGCGAGATCAAGGCTCCTAACCAGCTTGACGACTCCACTGGGGACACACTACCCCTTTGTCGGATCGTCCTTATTTGGCTAATCTCTCATTTGTTTTTTATTTTTCTGCACACACATGGCTTCTAGTTTCTTAACCTGTTTATCCAGATCGGGGATTTTCTCATCCTCGCATTCATGAGCGCCCCTCAGGAACAGGCTCCTTGAACTTCATTCCCAACTTTCCTTCTGAGCAAAGATCCAGTGTCAAGCTCCCAGGTCTTAACCTAGGTAGGTGTGAGAAGGGACTTAAAAGTCCCTAACTCCCCATCTCCTAGCTTTGGTGGAACCTCCACCAAAGCACTCTGCATTGGTGGCACACACGCCACCACACACATCATGCACCTGGTTATAGACAAGTCACTTGCCGATTGTATTGCCGAGCTACGTCGAAAGGCTGCCTAGTCCCTTTCTACAAAAGGCAAGCAAGTTGCCGTTGCTTATGTGGGTCACCATAAGGATGGCCCCCATATTCCTGCACCACCTCGAGTCTCTATGATTAGAGGCTCGACACATCGAGGTGAAGACCTTGGGGCCTCCACCTCTAGTACACACCCTAAGGCTCATGGATCATCCACTCGAGCGACACCTCAGGGCAACCCTTATGTTACCTCGAGTCAGTGTTCAAGATCAGGCCTCTTAAGGACAGGTCCTGCACACGTTATGCATGTGCATACCACCACTCGGGGCAACGCCGTCACTGTGTCAACCTGATTACACGGAAGACGAGCCCCTCGTCCTCCTACTCAGCACATACTAACGCACCCTGTAAGGGGCAGGCTTCCACCTGTTCTCTTACGGACACCTGCTCGCAGTTCTCGGCCTCCTAAGGCCAGACCACCTGTTTGAGTCCGGGTTGACCCCCAAGTCACCCGTGATCCTTCTTCAAGGGGCGCACACACGTTGCTTTCACAGACCACCCCTCGCTTCTTACTTGGGCACCCTCATGAGTCGATCTTTCCCCCGCCTGTCCCTTCTTTTTCGGGCAAGCACCTCCAGCCCTGGTACTCGAAGACCTTCCCAAGAGTACCATCTTGAACCAGCCCCGTCATCTTGATCATGCCTTTGGAGCTCATAAGAGAGCTCGAGGAAAAGACCCAATGGGAGATCAAGTCCTTCATCCTCCCAGGCCCAGGATGACCTCAGTTCTTGGCCGACACCCATTGCTTCACCTGATGGAAACAACTCTTTCTTGGGCAAGAAGGCCGACTAGTTGCAGTCCCGATCGCAGTTCTGGCATGAGGTCCATCAAAGCCTCAAAGCTAAACGCAATAGGAGTCTGCAAATCTTGACTAGGGAAGCAACCAAGACGGTCGGGGCAGCCTCTCCGAGTGACCCTCTTCATCAAAACCCCCTTTTACCCTCTTCAGATGACAAAGCCTGAAGAAGAAGTGCGTGAATCCTGCACCATGATCAGTGTTGTAGAAAATGACCCAACCACTCAGCAGCCACGGTCCTAAGACCGTCAAGACCTGGTTCTCACGCGATCGACATATAAGACTCGAGTACAGTCAGGGCATGTTGAGCCCTTGCTGACCGATCTATCGCTCGTGACTCTCTAAGATTGGAAGCTTTCAACCACATCAAAGGCTGATCGCCTTGAGGAAATGGTTAGCGTTATGGTTGTTATAGACCCTAATGACAACTAGGAAGAACGCATGGACAGGTTCGAGTAGATGGTGCGAGTGATGATGTATAAGATTGATTGCATGGAAAGCACACGGTTCTCAGTCAATGTATCCCCTCATGAGGCCGACTCTCATCACTCGGATGATGCAGCTCCAAGGCAGCCTCCTCCTCCTCCCTCACAGGAAAATTCCATCCCTCACCTCGTCTCACAGGCAGACATCGATTCTATGGTAGCCCATAGCTTAAAGAACAGATAGATTCCAAAAATGCAGGGTGCAACGCTTTACCAAAAGTTGTATCCCTCTTACATTGATCAGGTTCCGTTTCCCTCAAACTACAGGAAAGGGAAGTTTCACCTGTTTGATGGTACAACCTCCCCACACCAGCATATCGCCCATTTCCAAGTGGCATGTCGAGAGACAACAGCTGATGGGAGACTTCTCCTCCGTCAGTTTGTTGAAACCCTTGATGGCCCGGCTTTTCAGTGGAATGCTCGGCTCCCCACTAATTCAGTACATACTTGGGAGGAAATGGAGAAACTGTTCCACCAACGCTTATATGAGGTTGAGAGAGAGGTCCAAACCATCGTGCTTCTCACCTTGACCTAGGAAGTTGACGAACCCGTGGATCAATTTATAGCAAGATGGAGGGATTTAGCCACTCGACATCCTAATCCTATGCCTGAGAAGGAAGCAGTTCAAACCTGTGTGCGAAACATGAGACCTGGGATTACTCTACATGTTGAGACCTCCAATCCGACCTCCTTCTCAGAGCTAATCTCTAAGTCAGTTCGTATAGAAAGCCTGTTACGCCACTATAGCGGGTCACGATAATAGTCTGCAAGCTTAGGAAACAACTGGGGCAATGGTAGCTCTCGAACCATTGCCCGGGGTAACCAATATAAATGAGTAATCAGTGCAGCCGTCACTGTCAGTGATCCAAAGAAGGCTTCCTTCTCCAAAGGGGTAAGCACAGTGAAAGCGCCTCAGGTAGGAAAGCAACAACAGTCATACCACCGGGTACCTCCACCTGCGAACCTTAATCGAGATGATTATTGGACCAGGTACAAAAATAAAGTCTACCCTTTTGAAAAGTAGTGGGTCCATGCACTACTCCTATTATTACTCGAGCAAAACATGATCGAGTTGCCGGAGACCAAGTTCCTTAATCAAGCTGGACTCGACACCCATGCGAATCACTGTTCTTATCATCGGAGGATAAACTACCCCATAGAGGAATGCTACACATTAAAAGACATCATCAAAGCCCTGATTCAAAAGGGTTAGATAAAGCTTGAAGAGTTAAAGAAAGCATTTGGGGCAGCAGAAACTTCCTACGTAGTGACAGTCCAAGAGGAAGACATATCCTTCGCGTGTTGTTCGTCATGATGCTTAAAGAAGGCCTCATCACACCAAAACTGGCAAGGCAGCCTCGATGCCTTGCTCAGGGAACTAAGAACCACTGGTGCCTATACCATCAGACATGGGGCCACGACCTAAGCGAGTGATCCAGTTTCCATGACATAATTGCGAAGGAAATACAGGCGTGCTAAGAAGCTTGTAACGTTCAAGAAGAAGACCCCCAAGTCACTGTTCCACTTGTGTGAAAGGGCCTCCTGACACAAGACCCTGGTAATGATGATTCAGATCACGTTAAACCCTCAACTTCCCAGCCATGGATATTCCAGCATGGGCGGAGCAAACTCAAGTTCTTAAGGCGAGAAGCAGGTCATCAAGCTAGGGCTGTTCATAAACCTAGCGAGACGAATCAAGCAGTTCTACTGAAAACCAGGACCAGACGGGCACCAAGGGCTGCTCGTCGGAGAAACAAGACTTTTGAACACCAGTTGAGCAAGAATTTGTCAGGCCTCTTCCCCCATAACCGACCTTACAAGACTTCATCCCCGGTGTAATCATCCTTCGTGCCTCATCTCATCAAGAGGATATCCCTGAGTAATCTTCTACTTGGGGCACGTCCAATGAAGGTGACGACGTTAAAAACACCCCCTAGCGATCTAAGTAGGAGAAAGACCTAAAAGACTCCTTGCACACGTCCAAATTTGGTGATGATGCAAAAAGCTACCCAGATCGGTCCGATGAGGGGAATGAACTTAAAAGTCCCTCACCTACTGACCTTTCTTCTTCTTCCTCTTCTTCTTCTCCCTCCTCTTCTATGTCCCCTACAGGTACAACTCGGGAATGTCCAGACTTCAAGGCCCTTAACAGAGAACTTGAAGGAACCAATATAAGTAGGATGCAATGGAGGCGGTTGAAAAAGACACTAGCCCAGGCAACTGGATTCTTAACAGTTGCTGACGCCTTGGTGGCTCGAGCCAAGTCAGAGCCATCTTCCTCCACAAAGAAATACAAGAAGTCAAAACCAAAGAAAGCTTAGTGGCCCCTTGCGTCCGACTTTGAGCAGAGGCAAAGAGAATCGAGAGGGAAAATCTTCTATCCTCGGGAAGTCTGTCACATGGTGCAAATATCTAAAGCATCACCCAGCACGGGGCAAATGAGCCTGAGGTCGGGGAAAATACTACAACCTCCACCTCAGAAGCCAGGCATCTTAAAGTTTCCAGGTCCACTACTTCTCCCTCACTCGAATACTTCAAACAATTTACCCATCCTCCAGCTCCCTGGGCTTCTTCCTCGCCCAAATGCCCGAGACAATCCACCTGTCCTCCAATTCCCTGAGATGCCTCTGGTCCCATATACCCAGCCATCTCCTAAGCCTCAACCTCAAACCTCCACTACGCTAAAATAAATCTCGGTCACCCAATCCTCCCAGATCACCCAAACCAAGCTAGCTGCGCAACCAAGCCAGCCAGCAGGCCAAAATAAACCTCCTCCACCAAAACCTGCTCCTCAACCTACTATACCACCCAAGCCAATGGCAGGACCGGGAACACAAAAGGCTGACGTGGAAAAGGTGAAATATGATGTGATAGGGCACTTGAGGAAGCTCGCAGCCCTTCTCAGCATCTATGATACTCTCATGCTCTCAAGGGACTATCGTATGGCTTTAGTTTAGGCTCTTTCTAATCCACCCAACCTACTCAACCTACTATACCACCCAAGCCAATGGCAGGACCGGGAACACAAAAGGCTGACGTGGAAAAGGTGAAATATGATGTGATAGGGCACTTGAGGAAGCTCACAGCCCTTCTCAGCATCTATGATACTCTCATGCTCTCAAGGGACTATCGTATGGCTTTAGTTTAGGCTCTTTTTAATCCAGAGGTGTGCGAGGCTGAAGTGGAACCCATCAAGGTGGACCCATCAATCTTGAGTGGATGTATGCCGATCACCTTCTTAGAGGATGATCTACAATTGGGAGAAAAATGTCACAATCGCCCTCTCTTCATGACTGGTGAATTACATGGATGCCCCATCAATTGAATTATGTTGGATGGAGGGCCAGCAGTTAACCTTAACCCAAGGAGAATCCTCACTCGATTGGGATTAGGCTCTGAAGATCTCACTCCGATGCATATTACAATCCAGGGATTCAACCAGTCAGGAGAAAAGCCAGCTGGCACTGTTCGCCTTCGTCGCAAGATTGGTGAAGGTGTCTCAGTTTCATGCAATCTTTGTAAGAAGAGGAACCTAAGTTTACTCCTGAGATAGAGGAAGTCATGGGGACAAGACTCTTGGCTCCAAAGGTCATGTACATATTGGACCATCAAAAAGTCCTGCATGTCCCTATTGCACTCTTGAAAGCAGAAATGGCGTGCCAGCCACTGCGGAAGGTCCTCCAAACCTCGATTGCTATAAGTGAAGAGGATGCTCCTCGTCCCATCGCAGGGTTAGTTCAGACCAGTAGTTAGGCACATGTTCTGTTCTTCCCTGATTCTGTGGGAGGAGAGCAGTTTGAGAAAGGACAACCTTCCGCCCTCAAGGACAGGATCCCCTAGTGGAGTTAAGAAGAGAAGTTCGCAATCTCCAGAGCCAATTGAAGGTTATGCGTATCGCTTCAAAACATTTAAAGGAGTTCGTGCCTGAGACCAAGAGCTATAACAAGCTTGAAGTAAATGCACCTTCAATAGAAGCCAAAGCCCCTCCTGATTGGACTACTTATAATGAGAAGGCTCATCAAATAATGAGAAAAATAAATTATGAGCCCTTGTCCAATCAAACGTTAAGGGGAGAAGAAGCAATTACTCCCCCATTCGGGGTCATTCAAGCCACAACAGCTTGTCGCAAGACAAAGCAAGTCATATGGTATTCTGTCTTATTCCCTTGAGACAATGAAAATTTTGAGAGGCGGTCAAGCCCAAAAGAAGCAAATGAAGTGCAGCGAAGAAAAAGAAGAATGAAATCATGCAACAAAATGAGCCAGAGGAGAAAAAGAGGCATTTCATTTATAAATTCAAAATTTTTACAAGTGTTGGCATATGGCAAAGAAAGGACACTCTAAAAAATGATCAATGATCTTATTGATCTCTGCTCTGGATGCTGCAGAAGAAGCCTTGGCATGTTGAATACGCTCCTTTAGTTCAACCACCATTTGAGCCTCCTCTTCCACCGAGGCGGTTTCCAACTCGATGGTGCGAATGAGCGCTGATAGATCCTCAGCCAAAGAGGCATCCAAGGCCTTCTTCTGACTCATCTCCCTCTCAAGATCATCAAATTAGATCCTCAGCCTCCGCATCTCCATCCTTATGGCTATCATCCTGTTAAAATAGGATCTTCCTTCCATCTTGAGATCGAGTTGATGAGCAACCACAACAACCTTCTTCTCTGTGCAAGAATATATTCTCTCACACTGACGTATGATCGACGCCTCCAAGGAAGCCAGCTTGCTGGTTTCTCCCTCATCATGCCGGATGCCCCACTAACCATAAGCCCCTCCTCCTGAAAGATGTTTGGGCCCTCACTATCCATGACCACAACCCCTATCTCAGTCGGGGCAGCAACCTCCTGAGGGACAGAGGTCCTATCAGTGTCAGGTTCCTTTCCTTGAGCAGTAACCTCAGTGCCTTCAGTCTCATTGATCTCCATTGGAGCTGGATCTAGCTTAGGAATCACTTTTGGATTTAGAGGCGTTACCTCAAGTTCCGGTGTCACCCCTCGATCAGAAGCAATGACAATAGGCTCAGAGGGGCCAGATTCGTCTACCTCAGTTTCTAAAGAGGCGAAAAACAATTCAGGAGAAGCAGAAGATGATATAGAAAGAGAAGAAGGTGACTCAAACGGGGTAGCAAACGAACCAGAGATAGAAGATGAGGAGCTATCTCTTGATTCTAAGATGACTGGAAGTTTCGTACCCCTACGTCTTCGAGCAGGTCTGACAGCCCGAGGTGGTGCACGAGTGTTGGTCGGGGCAGAGTGCTTCCTTTTCCTCCCTCTTGCTGGAGAATGAGCAGCCGCCTCAGAACTCCCCTCTCGAGAAGAGACTGTAGCAAGAACACTGTGTGGGTCTCTCCCTATCATGGCATTCAGATCTTGGACTGGGTGCCCTTCATGACCTGGGACCTTTTGACCCTCCTTCCATTCGAAGATAGAGGTAAGGTTGTAAAAAAAACTCCCCATCTTCTTCTCCATTGCAAGAAGATGAAGTTTCATCTAACGCTATCCTGCGAGGTACCCCAAGAGCCTCCCAATTCCAAGGGTAATCCAAGGTAAAAATCTTTCCCAGAGGAAGAGTCCTGAGCATCTTCTTCTGCCTGGTGTCTTAACGCCAATTACAGTTCTCCCCTTTCCAGGGGTGATCAGCAACCCAGTACCCCTTGTTGGTAATCCTCCACCAGCCCGCATAGGCCTCGATCGCCAGCACCCTCCTGTCGAAATGTGGTACCACATATTTGCTAACTTCAGTCATCTCCAAACACGTGGACCATGCGGTGCGGATATGCTCTGCTCTTCCTTCCTCCCTATGTTCACTATGCCGTGACGCTTCTGAAAGAACACAGAGAAGGGGCAATTCTGATCAAGACCGTGCTGACGAGCAAAGAGATGGGGGAAGTACCCTTCAAGTTCGGCACTGAATGGGCTACTATAGGCCAAAACCTTACCTCGGATGCTTAAAATAAACTTGAGCTCCTTGATGGTTGTGGAAGCACCATCCAGTTCCTTGCCCTGTTCATCAATAAAGGTGCGGTCAGTAAAGCCCCCAACTGTAAAAGCGACCCGACGCATGCTGGAAATTTTATTCGTCAACAAGTTACAAGCTTCCCTCGGGCTATGAAAAATGGCCTTCTGCTCAGCAATTATCATCAAGAAGGGGCACATTTCCTCCCTCGAGCCCTGACTTTGGACATAAGTGGCAGGGAAATAGGCCCCTAGCCACCCATACATGTAATTGATGGAGAATGGTGTCTTAAAGTCCCCAGGGAAAGCTTCGCCTCCCACAAGGCCATTGCCCCCTTCCTTGCCTTTGTAGGATTTTCCTCTAGAGATGGCTCACAATCCGTCGTAGATGCTGCATATAACTAGTTGTGCGAGGGCGTACTGCTGCCCCCTTGCCATGGCGTAGGACACATAGAATGTGCCTGGACAGATGTCATCTGCCCCTCCAGGAATAGCGAACTTGCATAAAAACAGGGCCAAATAAGCAGCCAAAAAGACACAGTTGTCATTGGTTTGCTCTTGATAAACGGGAGGTGTTCCCTTCACAACTGCATTTCCCTTTCTCCTTGAAACAACTGGGCCAATCTCTTCGGGGTAATCCCCGCAAAAGAATTTCACCCACTCGGTGAAAGTCATACGACCACTGCTAGACTTGGAGTGAAGTAGTTGGTATATATCAAAGATCTCCTGAAGACCAGCGGCGGTTCCTCTCCCCCTTAGGCGAGCTCCACCAAAGATAACTAAGTTCTGAGGCACGAACTCATCATATATTCCTTCGATCAGCAGAAGGTCGATGATGAAATGAAGATCCAATAAGGAGATTCTTGCCTCCCCAAGCCCAAGGAGCCATGTGTTGCTAACATGACTCTATGTCTCCAGCAGTATCTTAACATTATTGGAGCACCGATCGTAGTAGCTGCCTGAGCACTGCACAACAGCTAATAGAGAAGCACGCTCAAGAATGGTTCTGTGTGACCCCAGCACCTTGGTGGTCCATGAAGAATATCCTTTTACATACTGGTGCTCCCCTTGCACTCAGAGACCAGAAGAAGACCATATCAGCCCTTTGGTCTTCACCATTCTCTTCCCCAATGTGGGCAAATTTGTGTCAGATGCCACATTCCTGTGCATGCAATGAAGAAGGGCCACCCCTTCTTCGATACTGACGTTTCCATCATTGTCTGCTCGGACCTCAAAACGAACCAGGTCAGTAAGAAAAGTGACACTGAGGGGCTACTCTGGTTTGCATATTGGTTCTGTCAACCAAATGGGCTCGCCTTTGATTAGGCTCTCCCTGGTAAAATCATCGGTGTCAAGCTCTCCTTCCCTCGAAATATTTTTCACGTCAAGGATTCTATAAGAAGGCCTGGCCATTATATAAAGCCTAAGGACTCACTGCCGCGTGCGAATCGCTAAGGCACTGACTATCGTCGCGTGTGAAAAGGTACTGGCTAGTGTCGACTGTGTTCTCAAACGCTAGTGCCGGTTGTGTTTGTCAAGGCCCAGCACTGGCTGTGCTAGCACCGACTGTGTGCTTAAAGGTCAGGGCCAACTATGTTCTTAAAGGCCTAGCGCTAACTGCGTTCTTGAAGGCCTAGCGCCGGCTATATTCTCGAAGGCCTAGCACCGACTGCGTTTCCCAAGGGTTGACACCATTCGTGTCTTCAAGGGTTAATGCCGGCTGTGTTTTGGTCATAGCCCAATGCCGCCTGCGTTCAAATCCTTCACACGTTCCACAGAGTGTGCATGTGTCGCCTCGAGCCTCGGGTGCACCGCCTGACAATTGCCACCCACGACGTGGTTTGACGCGGATGGCGATCGTTACCTCCCAGTGACCCTCAATCCCTCGGGACCTCCTGGCTACTCACTGGGAAACTCGTCTCACTGGCTGAAAATCCACTGTTGCACCTTCCCCTCTTCTCCGATCAGCAGAACACCACTGAAAAACCCACAAAGGCTAGCAGAAGTCCATTAACAGTCCCATTTTCTCCTTATTTAATACTCCAAAACTATTGCTGGAATCCCTGCGTTAGTCAGCAGACTTCCTACTTCCTAACTCAAGCAAATAGCAATCCTCGCCAGTCGGACCTTGCTTTCGCACCGGAGTTCTCATGGGAAATTTCTCACTGCCTTAGGTAAACTCCTGCAAACCCTCGCAGGTAAGCTCTGCATGCTTGCCAAAATTCTCGTTGGAAGCTCTCTCACTCTCACTGCTAAATGCCTTAGCCGTTTTACCTTTGGTAAAATGGTAAAAATGACGTTTACCCCCTTATATAGGTGATGTTTCCTCAAAGTGCCCTTAACAAGTTGGGAATTCTAGGCACATCCCTGAAGACCAAACGGCAATTGGTCGGACCGGGTTGGGCTCAGACTCGAGGCTCGAATGGAGGCTTACCACCGCCCATGAAGCCCCAT
Organism: Amborella trichopoda; assembly: GCF_000471905.2. The sequence continues at coordinate 239,913 of NW_006497767.1, forward strand.
GCATCAGAGATTAGGACTGGGTAGGGCTTAGGCCCGAGGCCCGAACACAGGTCACCGTCGTCTGTGTAAATTATTACCAGCGTTGTCTGTGTAATCTATCCCCAACGCCGGCTGTGTTCTCAAGTCTATCGCCACGTGTCTTGTCACTGCCCACGCTAGTGCCGCGTGTGTTACCTTCACCCGTGCTAACTCCATACGTGTCAATGCTACTATCGTTCAAGTCTACTGCCATGTGTGTGTTATGCTCCCCATGCTAGTTCTGCGCATGTGCTAGCACCGCGCATGTGCTAGCACCGCACGTGCTAGAACTTGGTCACCGTCGTGTGTGTCCTACCACTATCCCTAGTAGAGTTGCACTTAGGCCGTGATCTGACATCCCCAGTGGAGTTGCACCCAGGCCGTGACTTGTCATCGCCAGTGGAGTTGCACCCAGGCCGTTGTACCCAAGTCGTGATCTGTCATCCCCAATTGAGTCGAGTGCAGGCCACTGTCCCTCATCCCCAGTTGGAGTCACACTCGTACTGCAGCCCATTATACTCAGTGGAGTTAGGGTCATTCTTACCTCTTGAACCACCAGTGGGTCTGTTTCACATCAAGTCCTTTTTCCTTTGCTATCTTATCCCTGAGGAGTCTGATTACCTTCCATAAGCCTGTTCTCCATGGAGTCTCACGTTTTACCCCCTGAGAGTCACACTCACACCCTAATCCCCAGTGAAGTCTGCTTCCGTTAGCCACTCCTTGTAGGGCCACCATCTCCATCTAAGCCCTCTGCTTGTGTATGGCCTTCACTACTTTATCCCCAGAGAGTCAAATTACCATCCACAGACCTATTCCCCATGAAGCTTCACCTACATGGCTACCCACAATGGTCCATGCTGCATGACCGTAAACTGCACAACCATGATCTAAACTATATGACCTTAAACTGTAGCAGAGGTCGAGTTGCACGACCTTAAACTGCATGGTCCTAGCTGCATGATTTTAATCTACATAGCCACGGTCCAAGCTATATGACCTTAAACCATAGTGCACATCCTGACCGCATGACGTTAAAAGGCTTAACACCATTGTCCAAACTATATGACCTTAAAATGTAGCAGAGGTCTAGTTGTATGACCATAAACTGTATTGTCCTAGCTACACGACTTTAAAAAATAAAGCCACGGTCAAAGCTATATGATCTTAAACCATAGTGCATGTTCTGGCTGCATGACATTAAACTGCTTTGCACAGGTCTAAGAGGCATGACCTTAAACACACCCCCACACACGCTAACATGCCTTTTACATGTGTCTTCATGAATGCCTTCCCTAACTGACCCGTTCGTGTATGCACCACCTTCATCAACCTCCCCACTAAATCCATCTTCCTTCATTAGCGTACATCATTCCCCAGTGAGTCTCACCTGTGCTCACAAAACGGAGAGCCATTCCGCCATCCATACTCTCTGTAAGCTTGTGGGTCATTACTTTCCATCATCCATACATCATCCATCTGTCGCAGGCAACCTCGTGCCATCTCCTCAAAAGCTAGTCAAACCACCACCATACTCACTCCATGGCCTCCACAGACTGCCATTCATCACCACAACGGTCTAGCTATATGACCTTAAACTGTAGTGTACGTCTTGGCAGTATGACATTAAAAGGCTTCGCGCAGGTCTCGAAGGCATGACCCTAAACACGCCTTCTCAAAAAAAAAAAATGAATAATGGGCATGGTTTCTACCTGAACAAGGGAACGCCATGAGTCAAATGACGGACGTGCATGGTCACAAAATCATGAGTAAAAGAGTTCCATAAAATAAAAATACAGGCACAGTGAAATCCCCAAAAGGGCACCGTGAGTAAAAATGAAAAAATAAGGGTGGACATGGCAGTAAGGTCATGGGTAAAAGAGCCCCAAATAAAAGGAAGTTGATGAAAACTGTCTCTACGACACCGCTTCTCAAGTCCAAGTGAAAATCCATAAAGGACGCTTGGACCAATAAACATGTTGATGCGGCATACGCCTTATAAGCGGCTTCAGCCAACATTCAAAAGAAAAATCCCTAGTGTCAGAATGTCTTGATATCAGGACCCAAAAAGATGAGCTTCAAGGAAATATTCCGACAGCCTAAGTCCATTCGCAAAAAGGACTCGAAGGATAGAAGACTCGTCAAGAAGGCACGACAATTATCATGAAGAAGAGCACCATTCCCACGAGGTCACTAACGCACTCCAAGATGCTGAAGGTGCTCCAAGAAAGCCAAGTCAGCCAGACCTTGGACCTGTTATGCAGTAATAGGATTGAGCCCTCAGGGGTCGCCTCGGACAAAGAAGAGAGGTATCCTGATTATTGAAACTGCTAGCAGTAAGCAAGGGTTATGCCCAAAGATGGTCACCTCGATAAACTGAGGTACCCTGTCTGCCAAGCAAAATCTGGTGCGAAACACAGACGGTTGCCAACATAAGGCCCTTCAGCGGACCATCCAGAACAAATAACAAAACAAACAAACCTAGACTAAATGGGAAAAATTCCCTTAAGCATGGCACTCGACCACCAGATGGGTCTGATTCTGACCAACGAGGTCCATACAAAATCCTTAGCTGTTAGAATCGCAAACAGTCCACACGAGAGTGAGGACTTTGATAGGATCCCTCAAAAAATCTCTTCTTCCAAAGATCTGAGCATCCTAGTTACAACATTGCGTGGATCTCCTTGGTGTTCACATGGTCCTGTGTCTAGGAAGCCAAAATTAATAAATTCGAAGGAAATTTTCTGAATGTTGTCATTCTCACTTCTCTCAAAGCACAACATTCGACAGGGCAAGCTGTTTGAAGACATTTTTTCAGCACCTGAGGTCCCCGATGTGGAATAAAAGAGTAGTCAGTTAATAAAGCCTTGATATATAGTGGAATTCCTGACAGTCTCAGAATTGCCCCAGAATGGTTCAAAATCTTCCTAAGCACTCCAAAAATTCCTCTGCCAAGTTCCATCATAATCCAACATGTTTAAGGCAACGCAGACAAAGAAATAATTTCAGAATAATCAGCCTCTTGCAACCTGAAATGGACCCCATAACTAGAACTCTATTTTCGATGCGTTAAACAGCTATGGGACCACCTCCATTAGATTCGACACGGTCGAAAACCCTTAAGGGTCAAGTTTCAGCTTAAACAGATATTCTAGGATAAAGTTATGGGGTGAAACATTAAAAAGGGGTAGGCCGCACGCTATTCCCGTGCGGCCTCCCTACAACAATCTCTATTAAAGAAGACTAGTTTTCACAGTTGTGAGCAGCAACTTTGAAGACTCGTATCTAACTCGTCTTGAGTTGGATCGCGCTCAAATTCGGTGAGCGTGTTCGTCTTGTCAAGACAAGCGTTTTGATATGTGGCACACCTCGTGACAATACCCAAGCACGGAGAAAAAACTAGAGAGAAGTTAGCGATTCGTAAAGACAGTTGCAGAAAATTCAACAGCAACATGCCTCGCTCGAGAGCCATATCACGACGCTCGCGTATTCGATCGATGCGAAACCAATTGTATTATGTACATAAGGTCCGAGGCTATGTCTTGTCCGAACGCTGCGTATGACGAACGGTTGGATTCGACACACAAAGGCGTTAAAGTTTTTGTAGATTCCGACTGTCGAATTTCAACATCCAGCCAAACACCTAAGACAACGAAATCTTCGTCCGGGAATGAAATCGAGCTGTGTTTATTGCAACGTGATTGTGACGGCATGCTCAGTGCAATTCAACAAAGAAACCAAAGAAAAAAAAATAATCAAGAAACAAGCATACTATAGATTAGAAGTTTCGAAGATCTGTAAAAATTTCGAGTCGCACGATTGTGGCCTAAAAACCCTATCCAGGGCTCGAAGTTCATGCTGAGCCTGACAAGAAAGCAATCATCTTTTGGTGAAACGGACGCCAGAGCAACGACGAATCATCCATGGAAGATCACACACGTTCTAAGGTAGCAGTAGGGACTATTTTAGAATTTCATGTATTGTTGGGCAGGGGCAAAACCATCCTTTTATACCTATTTGAGATTTTATTTTAATTCAATTAAATTGTAATTATCATCAATTAGACTAGATTTTGGGCATTCACCGATGTTTGGGCCCAATTCTATAAATACATGTTAAACCTAATTGTAAAAGGACCCCTCATTTTTTAATCTCAAGAATAAAATTTGAGAGTTTTCACGTTGAAATTACAGGCACGTCTTGGAGAGAGAGAAGAGAGAGAAAAAAAAGTTTGGTACCCTTTGACGAAGGTAACTTTCTCTCTTCTCCTCTCATGTCTCTTTTTCTCCTCCTTTCTCATCTCTCTTTCTATCCTCTTCTCTCATCTCTCTCTTTCTCTCTCCACTTCTCATCTCTCTCTTTCTCTCTCCTTCTCTTATCAATCTCTTTCTCTCTCCTCCTCTCATTTATCTCTTTCCCTTTCATTTATCTCTTGCTCTCTCCTCTTCTCGTCTCTCTCTCCTCTTCTTCTCTTCTCGTCTATTCTCTTTCTCTCTCCTCCTCTCTTCTCTTTCCTCTTCTTGTCTATCTCTTTCTCTTTTCTCTTTCTTTCTTGATCTTTTTTATTCACTTTCTTTCTCTCTCTTCTATCTTTTATTTCTCTTTCTTCACTTTCCTAATCGCTCTCTTCCTTCTTTCTTCATGTTCTCTTCTTTCTCTCTCTTCTCCATTCATGCTCGGTGGAGCTATCGCCAAGTATGACATCCTCCGACTCCTGGAATATAAACAGTGAACCAGGCCTTAACCCGAGTGATGGGCCGAGCCTCTATCCAAATTCTCCTGTCTCTTCTCCAACGTCTTGAACTACTAATGTTCATCGCCGTCCATGTTTTCTTCTATTTTCTCTCGCCTCTGTCATGGACGGCGGAAGCTCATCACCGTCCATATTTTCTTCCATTTTCTCTCTCCTCTGTAATGAATGGTGGAAGCTCATCGCTGTCCATGTTTTCTTATATTTTCTCTCTCCTCTGTCATGGACGTTGGCAACTCATCGCCATCCATGTTTTCTTCTATTTTCTCTCCCCTGTCATGGATGGTAGAAGCTCATCGTCGTCCATATTTTCTTTTATTTTCTCTCTCCTCTATCATAGACGGTGGAAGCTCATTGCTGTCCATGGTTTTTTATATTTTCTCTCTCCTCTGTCATGGATGGCAAAAACTCATTACCGTCCATGTTTTCTTCTATTTTCTCTCTCCTTTGATATGGACTGTGGAACCTCATCACCGTCCATGTTTTCTTCTATTTTCTCTCCCCTTTGTCATGGACGGTGGAACCTCATTGCCGTCCATGTCTTCTCTCTCATGTTCTCTCTTTCTTCTGTCGTGGATAGCGAAAACTCATCGTCATCCATGTTTTCTCTCTCCCCTATCATGGACGTCAAAAACTCATCACCGTCCATGTTTTCCCTTTCTCCGTCTTCTGTCATGGATGGTAGAATCTCATCGCCATCCATGTTCTTTTCCTTTTCTCCCTCTTCTGTCATGGACGGCAGAACCTCATCGTCGTCCATGTTTCTCTTTTCCTTTCTCTCTTCTTTCTCTCTCTTCTTACTTCTTTCTTCTCTCCTCTATTTCCTTCTCTCTTTTCTCCCCCTCTCTTTTTTCTCTCTCTTCTTTCTTCTTCCTCTTTCGTTTGACCAAGGAAGATTAAGATAAGCACTGTCATGGTAATCTTGTCATTGAGCAGTATTGCCGTCGTGCCGGTCTGAGTTACCGTGCCCGTCTTGTTGCCACGATAGGCTAGCTATATTGTCAGGACTGGGCGGTGATAGTTTTGTTGTTGAGTAGTATTATCGTAGTGCCAGTCTGAGTTACCATGCCCGTCTTGCTACCAGGCCGGGTTAATCACTTGCTGGTCTAGCTATTGTGTTAGTCTCTCTACTTGGTCAAATTCTTTCTTCCCCTTTCCTCTATTCTATCTCTTTCTTCTTCTCTTATCAACCCAATTCTTTTCTCTCTCTCTCTCTCTATCTCTCTTCCCCCCCCTTTCGCAACACACTGTCTGCCCCACGTAGCAACCCACATCACCAATAGACGCGCGGATGTGAGGGAACCCATGGGCTGCAACCCTCAGGTTCTCTCACATCCCTCTATCAGCCAACCAGCCCCCTCGAGACAATAGCCATAAGGAGGGACAGCCAGATCCCATACCGATCCTAAGCGACAAAGAGAGAGAGCAAAGAGGTTGCGAGCCTACAGGGAGTCTTTGTCCAAACCGTGCTAGCCCCATTGTTGGTACCTATCCGCACACCAGAAGCCTTGGCGCCCGCATGCCCCACACTGGCGTGCGCCCTCAACTCCTCACGCAAGTGACCCAGCGGTTATCCGAGAGAGGGTTCTCGTATCGACCCCCACGAGAACCAGGTCCGACTAAGGTCATGTACTTAGTCTAAAGCTTTGCAATAAAACTAGGGATGAAAAAGAAAATATGTCCCATGTACCCTATGATAATGCCATTTCAGGCTTATGTATGCCACATTGTGGAAAGATGGGACATCTCCTATGTGATAGGACTTGTTATTCACCATCAAAGCAATCCAGGTCCTGAACATTGGTAGGCCATGAAGAGGATACTTTGATATCTCTAGGGATTCGTAGATTACGCATTGGACTTTCAAGGAAATGATCTTAGATTACGATGGTTTAGTGACATTGATTAGGATGGTGACCTGAGTGAGTGTAGTCGACATTAAGATGTGTCTTCACTCTGGGAGAAGGAGCTATTTTCTACTGCAACAAGAAGAAAACATGCATGGAACTATCGACTATGGAGGTGGAGTATATTGCTTGTTGTGTAGCATCACATGAAGGCGTGTGGCTCAAATGGTCCCTACAAGCTATAGGGGTTGTATATGACCATGTTTTATGATAACATAGCAACATTGGCTTCCACAAAAGATCCCGAATATCATAGTAAGACAACACATTCATATCAAGTATCACTACCTAAGAGATGTCATACAGAAAAAGGAGATATTCATGATTTATATACCTATGAGTAGGATGATTGTAGTGCTCCTGAGTAGGATGATTGTAGTGCTCCTGAGTAAGCCTGTAGCTAGAGAGATGTGCCGGGCTCATGTCAAGGGAATGGGATGTCCCTGATTATTTTTATTATGTACTAGCCTTATTTATACATGGATATTGTCTTTGTTTTTTACCATTTATGTGAGTGATGGAAAGTACTATGAATTGTTCAAGACACATGATTTTGATTCCACATTTACACTTATGCACTAGGACATATGTTCATTATAAAGAAAACTCATTACAGGCTAAGGTATGCTTCTTGCCATGGTTTAAAAAAATAGATCGGTAACCCTGTTCGACCACCCTAAAAAACTATGTCGGATCAATAGATTGGTGATCTGGATCAGAGAATCAATCGGACTGGCCAGTCTCGACTCAAATTTTTTTAAAAAATCACTATAATTTTTTAGAAATCTAATGTTTTAGGTTTATAAAAGAAATAATGGTAATTCCGTTATGGTTTTCATTAATGTTTCAAAATGTATATACTGAGAACATGTCTCATGTTGAGTATTTGTTGTCTATAAAATGAATCTCTCTAATTTATTTTAATTTGTTTATTTTTGTATCAACTTTGGAATTTTAATTTATGAAAGAAGCTATTAAGCGATGTAAAAGGGAGAGAGAGAGAGAGAGAGAGAGAGAGAGAGAGAGAGAGAGAGAGACGAACCGTAAGTTTACTTAGTGTAGTGGTAGGGAAAGGAAAAGGGAACGTAATACTCCTACCAACTAATAAAGTTATTTAGTATAGACGTAAAGTAGTGACTAATAAACTCGACC
>NW_006497767.1:247798-258810 GCF_000471905.2 Amborella trichopoda
GTGAGAGAGAGAGAGACCCAAAGTTTCTTTAATGATGTGGGGAAGAAAAGGGGACAAATATCTCCCACATAAAAGATTTTGTATAGCAAAAGTGTGCATAAAATGCCCACTCACATTTCATATCTGTTGGAGGGTTAAAGCAATGCACATTCATTAATGTGTGACGTGTATGTCTAGTTGGTGGGCCCCACTGGTTAGGTACCTTTATCTCGCCCTCCGGGTCGAGATGACCTGGTGGCACGTGTCTCAGGTTTCAGAGGAACCCAGGACTTGACACCGCTCTTTCGGGAACCTTGTTAGGAAACAAGAAAAAGTATACCAACCGATGAGACATGACTTTTAATGTGAGGTGGGACACACCTCACCTGGGTCCATGACTCACTCGGGGTGACTCGAGTGGGCGCCTTCTTAGATCACGATGGAAAGCCTCCAGTCCTACAAATGATTCGAAATTGCCTCCCTTGGCCTGTACTCCTATTAGAGAGAGAGAGAGAGAGAGGGGTTGGCGGTATGACCTGGTTTAGGAGAGAGGATGAAAGAGTCTGCACACTCGGAGGCATCTACGGGCCCACGTGCTTAGAGGTATTTTCTCTCCCTCAAAGTTTCTCTCTTCTCTCGGCTGAACTAAGGACTCAAAAGGAAACGACAAGAGGAACAAGCGTAATGCCTCTGTTTTATATTGGGTAAATACCTTGCCCAAAGGATTTTTTTCAGCCTTGTTTACAAGTGACTTAAGCCTGCTTATATAGAGGATTCACGAAATAGGGGTGAATGCTAAAAAACAAAGCTTAATTATAATTTAAGAAATTGGGAATAAATCCTGAAATTAGGTGCAATGACCATAATGTCCATGAGATATTTTTTGCTAATGACGAAGTCATTCCTACATGCAGGTTGTTTTGCCATGGCCAGATCTTGGAAGCTTTTTCTGTAACTTCGACGATAGTTCAGATGATTCGTCAGCATATCCTCATTATCCTTGCGACTCTAAGCATTTTGATGCGCTTTAGTTGTGCTGTGGTGGCCTTTTCCCATGAGGTGGAAGTTTAGTCATATTTGTGAACTTCTTTCGCCAATGCACTTTGACCTGTGATGTTTTGGCTCTTGGCTTTGCTTACAAATGAGAGAGGAGATATTTGCAGTCATTTTGCATCAAGTTTGGGCTGATTTCATTCTGATTTGCGTTTTTACGTACTTTGGGAGGTCACCGGAAAGAGGGATTCTGACAACTGGGCAGATTTACTTCTTCTGTAATCTTGGGACATGTATTCATCAGACCTTGGATTAAATGCAAGAGTCATACCAGTTTGCAGGTCTTTGCTAGGTGGTTGCATTGAAGTCATCCCCTTGGTGATCCGATGCTTGGAAGTTGAGCTGTGCTTCACTGAATTCAAGGCTACTTCTTCTTGAACCTTGGTTTTTGTGATTTTGCGGGCACCTTCTTTTTAGGAGAAGTTTGAGTCTAAGTCGTGCCACAGTGTATGCCATAGGTCAAAATGACGAGGCTGTCATGATCTAAAACATATATGGATCTGGGACCTTCCTAGTTTCAGTGGAAGGCGCCATGGGTTCTTGAAGCTGCTCTCGAAACATGATGTTGCAGTCTCCATGTTTGGGGACTGGTTCGGTGAAGTCGTACTGCGCTAATGTGAAACCCGCCTGTTGCGAGGCCGCTTGTGCGTAGACCCTTTTCAGGTAGTCTAATGAGCCCAAATTTGGTCCCCAGGGGTTTTCCATCATTCTGAATGTGATGGTTGTGGTCTGATACAGTTTTGCAGCTGCTAGCATAGGGATACAGTGTAAGGTCCTTCCTTTTTGAGATGGCACTGTACTCAGGTCATATGGCTTGAGGCTTTATTTTACGGCACAACTTTGGCTTGCCAGTGTCACGTGTACCCGCAGGGCTAGGCTGTTGCCAACTCTCTCCTTGTTTTCTTGGGAGATGTCAGTATGTAAAAAATGATGTACAAAAACTTGTCTCGACGGATGTTGCACAATGAAAAATTATCGTCGAAGTTCATCTGGCAAATCCTCACTAAGATATGTTTATTTCCGCTCAACAAATATTTTTTTTCTCGATCACAGGCATCAGCACAGTCCTTGAGGGGTAGACCTTGCTGAGATTTTCCCTTGACCGGGGGGTGATCAAAGTGGCTTCTAACAGACTGGTGCCTTGTTGAGGGGCTTTCTTTGGGTTCTGTCAGGATATGTTTTATGGGAGAACGCGCTGATAGACTGCCTTGTGTGGGCTTTCGACACCATAGCAACGAGAACTCCTGGTGGTCCAACTAGTGAGTACCTTTTTGTGGGCTTTAGCCGAACCTAGTCCGGATTAAAAAAAAGGGAGTCGATGGGTGCCTTTTGAGGAGTGTTATCCCGATCTAGCTAAAAGAAAAAGGGAGCCAGTGAGTGCTGTTTAAGGGATGTTATCCCAACCTGACTAAAAAGATTTGGTGCTTGCTCCAGTTGACGGGTGAATTTTTTGTGGGCTTTATCTCTGACCAACGAAAGCTCCTGGTGGTGAGTTTGTTTTGACAAGCAGGTTACCTCTTTTGTTCCCATCCTATATGGTCTAGTCGAGGGCTTTCTGCGTGGCCTGTACCGAAAAGTCTAGACTTGATAGGGGAGGGTTCCTTAGGCGGTCTCTTTGTTGAGGAGACTTCACCATACATGTTGATGATTGATGTTGGTGGAGGGCACTGGAGCCGAAATGTTTTTTGGATGGCACATGGGTCGAAAGTTTTTGTTTGGAGGTGGGCTGGAATTGGAAACCCCTAGTGATGGGTTTGTTTTGACAAGAGGGGTACCTCTTTGATTCCCATCTTACTGGTCCAGTTGGGGTTTTTTTTGTGGCCTGCATCAAAGAGTCTAGACTTGATGGGGAGGGTTCCTGAGGTGGTCACTTTATTGAGGAGACTTCACCCTACATGTCGTTGATTGATGTTAGTGTAGGGCACTGGGGCCGAAATTTTCTATTAGATTGCACAGGGCCGGAATTTTTTTGGAGGTGGCACATGGGATGGAATTTTTGATGACACAAGGGCCCCTTAGTGATGGGTTTGTTTTGACAAGCAGGGTACCTCTTTGGTTCCCATCCTACTGGTCCAGTCGGGGGCTTTTTGTGCGGCCTGCATTGAGGAGTCTAGACTTGATAGGGAGGCTTCTTGAGGCAGTCTCTTTGTTCAGGAGACTTTACCCTACATGTTGGTGATTGATGTTGGTTGGTGGCACTGGGGCCGGAATTTTTTTGGATGGCACAGGGGCTGAAATAATTTTTGGAGGGCACATGGGCGGGAATTTGTTTTTGATGACGTAGGAGCTTGAATTTTTTTTGGAGGTGGCACAGGGGTCTGAATTTTTGGTGGCACAGGGACCGTCGAAATTTTAGATGGCATAGGGGCCAGATTGTTTTATGGCACTGGGGCCGGAATTTTTGATGGCACAGGGGCTGGGATTTTTGATGGCACAGCGGCCGAATTTTTTGATGGCACACAAGCCGGAATTTTCTGGAGGTGGCACAAGGGCCAGAATTGGAGTGTGGTTTAAGCGCCCTTTGCAGGTTTTCACTTAATCTAGGTGGGAGTGGCACCACGAGAGTTGTTTTCACCAAGTCCCTTTGTTGAGGCATTTTTACCCATGACTTCGAGGTCATGTCCGCCCTTTCGATTTCCATTTTTACTCATGGTGCCCTTGCGGGTTTTCGCCATGCCTGACTTTCTTTATTTCAGGACTCTTTTACTCTTTGCTTTGTGCCATGCCCACCTGTCATTTTTACTCATGTTGCTCTTGCTGGTTTTCACCATGCCCATTTTTTTTATTTTTTGACGATTTTACCCATAGCCTTAGTGGCTATGTCCGCCTGAAGCTCTTTTTTTGTTTACTCGAGATGGTTTCCATGACGCCTGGTTTCTCTTTTTTTTTGAGGGGCTTACTTGAACAGTGAACCTTGCAGATGTGGTATGGAGGTTCGGCTGGGCTACCAGTTGATGTGACCGAGGCAAGGTGCGTCTGCGTGGGGTGAGGTGTTGCCCCGAGGTACGAGGTCTTTTGACCAGCGTGGGATGTGTTCGGGCAGGGTAGAGTGTTGATGCCCGGGGTGCGGCTTGCAACCCAGGCGGGATGTGCTCACACAGGGTAGAGTGTTGGTGCCCGCGAGGCGCTTGTGACCTTGACGGGATGTGCCCACGCAGGGTAGAGATGGTGCCCACGAGGGTGGCTTATGACCAAGGCGGTACGTAGGGTAGATGTTGGTGCACGCAAGGCTGACATGTCTTTACGAAGATGGTGCATGATTGACGAAGCGCCTGCAATTCGATGCAAGGTCGGAGAGAGAGTGACACTTGGACGAAGGGGCGACGGAAGAGATTTGGCGTGCGATCCATTGATTATATTTTATTGGTAGCAGGGTGGCAGAAGATTTGAATGTTATGCTTCGAATGTGTCACCTGGAACGTGAGGCATCAGACGGTTTTAATGGCCATAGATCAAGGCACCGTTGTGATGACACATGTCCATGTGGTTGGACGACGTGCTGCTCGGGAAGGGCTGGCTGTCAGGTCCCAGCTTTTGGGGTGCGTCATAGCGTTAGGCGTCTGGTTGAAGACGTTCCACCCAGTGGAAGGTGGCAGCGGGGGTGTTTTGTTCAGGCTTTTGCTTGCAACTACTCCCTTTGACCAGCGCTAGACTCTTTGCCTTTGCAAGTGGCGAGAAAGAGCAGGCGGAGATCACCGTTCTTTTCAAGGTTTACTTGAAGAGAGTGATACTGCTTCCTAAAAAATACCATTACCGTGAGAAGGTGGCGGAGCTCTTGAAGGGAAAGGATTTATTCTAGAACATATGTAACTTTTTCTTGAAGGTACAAATCTTATTATACCATCATTCTTGTAATCCTTTTTGTTCATGAAATAAAATCCTCCTTCGCATTGAATTCTCCTTGTTTGCCTTATGCGCCCGTGTGTGCGGCCATCACGCCACTTTTCTTTCCTTGGCTCAGTTCTTATCCTTGCTGATGACGAGGATAAGAAATGGTCGATGGAACACTCGTCTTGCCTGTGGGGCCGCTGCTGCCCTCGTGACTTGGTGGTTGAGACACCCTTGCGGGTTTTTGCCCTAGCCCTTAGGGTATGCGGCATTTCTGATTTAGCAAGGGCCACCCCTTTTTTTTTATTTTTTTATTTTTTTGAGACCATAGAGTGTCGTGTATGTGTGTAGACGGGACAAGGAACGAAGTCCGCTTGTCTGCTCAGTGTAGTGGTGCATGAGTGTGCACCGAGTTTTTGAGTGGGCCCGAGATTTGTACGGAACAAGAGGTAAAGGGTTGCGTACCTGAGCGGCGTTTTGTCAGCAGTAGGTAGGCCGTTGTCGACCAGCGGTGCCACACATGCATAACAGTAAATGAGAGAGTTGTGTTAGGGGGCGTACTACAATGTGATTACTTGGCCTCAATGCTTCATTGAGATGGAGTGTTATCTTTCGCATGTGTGACACATCACCTCGTGTGCTGTTCGTACTTCCGTACCTCTGAGCTATACGATGTTTTGCTTGTGTGACGCTCCAGGTCGTGTGCCTGTTGTTCTTCGGTGTCCTGTTTTTTACGCTTCCGCATGCGTGCTGCTGACGTTCTCCCATGATTGGGCCATGCGTCATACAGCCAACTTTTATTGATTTGCCGCTCTCTGGATTTACAAAGAGGGGTTTGTGATTTTGCTTTCCTCAAGGATTTTCATTCGAAGTAGAAGAAGCCTAGTCCCCTTTCTGTTCGCCTCCCTTCTTCATTAGAACTTCTGGAGCAGAGTTCTTCGTTGTGTTCTTGCGTCGACAATGGCTGACACCAGCTCGACTCCTTCTCCAGGTAATGTTGCTTCTTCATTTGGTCTAGCGTACCCTTAGCGTAGTCATGGTGCTGCTTCTTTTGCTCCTGGGGCTAACCCTTTTCCTTTTGCAGTGGCTAAGCGTGCGAAGGTGGAGGCTTCCCTGGTTCTGTCCTCTCCCTTGGTGACGCCGACGCCGATCGGGGCCGAGGCTAAGGGAGAAGTCTCAGGTGTCGACCTGGCGGCTTCTGCGATTTCTGTTCTAGATGGATTGGGGATCCGAGGCCATCTTAAGCGAGGCCGCAGTGTCGAAGATCCTTGATGCACGCATAGCCTTCTCACAAGAGAGATTGGTGAAGCAGCGGACCTTCATGTAGGATTATGAGGCGAAGAGGGAGTGGCTTACCGCCAGGAACACTCGCTCAGTGGAGGAAGAGGTCCAACTCTTTCGTGAGCTAGTTGACGTAGAGGGTGAGATTGCCTCCCTGCAAGCCCGTGCATCTGATTTGAGAGCTCACCGGCATCAGAATTGGGAAGTGATGGTCGTGAGGTCTCGCAGACTGGTGCGTGTGGGCTTCGATGTGGAGAAGCTCCTTAGATTGTTTGAGAGAGTCATGAAGAGCATTTCTCTCTTTGAAGAGTAGAAGTAAGCAGCGTTAGAAGATGCACAAGTTCTGAGTGCAATGATGCGCGAGGTGCTTGACTGTTTTTTATGGTCTTTCTCTCTTTTTTTTTCTGCGACCTTCAGGAGGCCACCAAATTTTGTAACCCTCTTTATATGTGAATAAGAAGGTCGTTTCTTTTTCTTGTTCTTATTTCCAATGCTCAATCTGTTGAGGTTTTGCTTCCGCGATCTTGCTTTAAGTTTTGTCTCCCACCTTCTTCAAGGAGGGAAGACGGGGAAAAGCCTACTGGAAAGGCATTTGAATCCCCTTATGTCACAGCCTGGCCTCCTGCCCCCTTGTCGTACTTACCAGAGGGCAATAGGGTGCGGGACTGCGACCAAAGGTAGCGAATGTCATTCAGGTGGGAGTGCGCTCAACCCTTTTGAAAAAGAGGAAATCAAGCAAACCACGAACTAAAAACAGAACTCCAAACACATCCAACAAAGGCTGGGCAAACTAAAACCAAAATATATATAAGAGCTCCAAAATTATTACAAATATGTCTAAGGAACTAAAGGCCCAACAACAGTTACATAATTCAAAAACAAAACAACTATATGGCCAAATTGCCATCTAAAACGTACAATAAAAAAGAAGCTTCTACTCCAAGTTCGGGGCTCCAATTGTCAGCCGCGATCACCTAACCGTTCGTTCTCAAACCGTGAGTTATCACTCTACTTTGAAGAAAGTCAAAGGGATGAGCTATGAAGCCCAGTAAGTAGATCAAAGCGCCATGCATTCCTGCCTATACATAGTTATTCATAACCGTCCCTAGAAGTCATGCAGGTTTTACAATATGGAGTCATTCATCACAGTTTTTTTCATTAGCAATGTGTCGTGAGAAATTTCTCTTTATGGTGGAGTTAGCACAAATCAGATATCAGATATCACATGAGCTAACAATTTATCAATCTTTACATCGAAAGAATAAATCAATAATTCAGGCAAACATATAAAAACTGCAGGAAATCCTAATATCACATATTCTTGAAGTAGAAACCCTATCAATCAGGCCAAGCCAAATCCCATTGCATAAGACTTCTACCATTATTCAGGAGGGAAGATAATGACAATTGGATGACCCATTTCATAATGTCTTCACACACATCCAATCCCTAGTGCGCTTTGGGGCTTTTGATAGGCGGTGGCCTTGCAAGACATGATCGTCATTTACTGTCTAATTGGAGGGTGTTACACCACCAATGGATGACCCATTGTGTAGCGCCATTTATACATATATTGGGGAGCGTGACCCATCCATATGACTCACATCCTAACTCCCTTCCTATCATCGTAAGTCAGGGAAAGATCTTAACTGTTGGCATAACTTTCGTATCATATCATATCACACTACCAATAGATACCCCATTGCATAATACTTCATATCACATGTGTGGCACGTCTTATTACAACCATACACATTCAATAATTCATAAGCATGTCTTATTACAACCATGCACATTCAAGATTTCATAAGCATATCTTGTTACAACCATGCACATTCAAGATTTTATAAGAGTGTCTTATTACAACCATGCACATTCATCACTTCATAGCAGAGCAGAAATTCCATTGTGATAGTCTCATAGAAAAATGAGCATAACTTCCAATCCACAGGGAATTTTATCATAGTTCCAAAACCATTTTAAAAATACTCATTCATCTTTCATTTAGAAGTAGTTTGGCATCATTCTGAGATATTTTGGTTAGTAAACAATGCTGCACAAAACATATGATGGTTTTGGAAAATTCAGCAGAAAATCCAGTGGTATTCTTGTAGAAAAACTAACCTACCTTTCGAATCACAAAGAATTTAATCATGCTTCCAGGACCATTTTCAAAATAGATTTATACATATTGCAGTTCGAAGGGTTTGGACTCATTCTAACATGATTTGATCAGTGAACAATCTTACACAAAAACATGTAACAGTTTTGGAAAAATTCCTGCATTCACAATAGTGATATCTTCATAAAAAAAGAGCATAGTTTTCAAACTGTAGGGAATTTCATTTTGATTACAAAATAATATTTAAAGTAGACTCACTCATCTTTCAATAAATAGTAGTTTGAAATCATTAAAACATGATTTGGTTGGTGAACAATCTTACAAAGAGACAGGTAAAGTTCTTCGAATTTCTTTCATAATTATGACATGTTCTGGTAAATGGCTCATAGCATTCCAATAAAAAGGGATATTGATATGGGGTCTTCTACCACTTAAAATAAACTCAAAGGGCTAGTTCGTCACAAAATCAACATAAATAATTTAGTACTCAAACAATTACTCCAAAGGGAGTCACAATCCAGGAAAAACAAAGTGCATACTTAACAAAATTTTAGAAGCCTCTTTCCACAGTCACATGCATTTTCCTACTCAATTTTCATGCTTTAACAAATAAGTTGAATATGCATCAAACAAGGCATAAAACATGGGATCTTAGATCCACTTACTTGCACTAAAAGACTCCAAGTTCTCCCCACACAGGCCAAAATTCCAAGAAAGGTTACAAGCTTGAGGTTCTAAGTGTTAGAAAAGGGAGGTTGTGGGTGAAAGAGAGCAAACTTTTTGAGAGGGGTGTGAAGGGAGGTACTTATAAGCAAAGAGGGGGAGGCAGCAGGCAGATGGCATGCAAACGGCACACAAGTGGCATACAGTGGCAGACATATGACATACAAGTGGCACACATGTGCCACATGGCACTCATGAAAGAGAAAGCATAGAAGTTCCTTGGACTGCCCTATACATCCACTCTCGGCAGTGTTGTACACAACAATGACGAACATGGTGGCTTCCTCCTTGGTAGCAATGCTCATGGTAGTAACGCGCTCGACAGTGATGGCATGACGGCTTCCTCCTTGGCAGCAATGCTCATGGCAGTAATGTGCATGACGGTGTCGCACGACAGTGTCGCGCACAGCGGTGACGTGCAAGACGGTGACTCACACGGCGGTGAAGGGAGGCTTGGAAGGAGTTGGTGGTGCCCCAGACCCTTGTCCTTCTCTGCGATCGGGAGCATCTTTGGACTTGCACATGTGTGTGCCATCCATGGTGGGGTTTAGGGCAGCCGCTGGGCCAACCCATTGTGGAGTGAGGGGTGGAGTACTTGTGGTAGCCGCTCATTTGGTTGGTGAGGCCTCAAGGCCTCGAACATGCATGTGCACTTGTTTCTGAAACTTTCAATTGTCTTGAAAGTCACGTGTTCGTCAGGTCTCAGCCTTTGGGCTGCCTCGAACTAGAGGGTTAGCATGCATGATGTGGGCGGTCTTGGGACCACCAGTGCTACGTCCGGGTTGGAAGAGACCCGAAATAGTTTGGGGGAGTGAGGTGGGCTGTCGCTTACCCCGATTCGCCACAGTGAAGGTTGGACCATCAACAATGATGTATGTGTATGGGCGCGCAGCGGTCAGGTGCTCGCGCGAACTTGCATATAAGTTGCCAGTGTGTGGTGTGTGCATGAGGGTGCCAGCACTGGCAATGCCCCTGTGAGACATGAGTGGGATCACACTTTCAGTTACTCGCAGATGCGGTGGTTCTGTTGGGACCCACCAGGCGAGGAGGAGTAGTGGCATAAGGACCACGCTGAGGCATGTGACTGGCGGGGTGTCTTCCAGTGATAGGGTGCTTGTGTGAGGGGGCCGGTGGAGTGCCGTCCATGCAGTTGACATCAAGGAATGTTCTCTTGATGTCGGAAGAGGAGGGGCAGGGAGCTTGAGAGCCCATGCCCCGAATTTTCCTAGGCAGGACTAGGATAGCAGGGTCAGCCAGGTTACTTGAGTAAGACACAGGGGAGGCAAGACCAAATGGTCTACTCGCCCTAAGTGAGGTCACGCATATGGGGATGTAGAAATCCCCAATCCAGACAAAAGAGGGACAGTGGGATCCCATAATAATTTTAGAGAGAGAAGAAAGAGAGGTTGATACTTGAACACAATCCAAGCCAACGATAAGGTGACATGTCCCTAGTGGAGTCGCCAGTTGGTCGGACCTGGTTCTCGTGGAGGTCGGTACGATAACCCTCTCACGGACAACCGCTGGGTCGCTCGCATGTGGACTTGAGGGCACAGGCTGGCGTGGGTATAGGGGCTCCTGGCGTGCGGATAGGTACCAACAATGAGAGAGATTTTTGACAGTGGGGAGGCGTTTTGGGATGTTAGCCTCGTCGCTTGGGGTTTGGTGGACATGTTCGAGCAGTCAGCCCTCTTAGAATAGTCATGAAGTGCTTGCGTGGTTTGGACAAAGAATCTCTT
Organism: Amborella trichopoda; assembly: GCF_000471905.2. Next base: position 258,524 of record NW_006497767.1, read on the forward strand.
CAGGCTCGCAACCTCTCTACTCTCTTTCTGTCGCTTAGGACCGGTATGGGATCTGACTATCCCTCCTTATGGCTATTGTCTCGAGGGGGCTGGCTGGCTGATGGAGGGCTGTGAGAGAACCCGTGGGTTCCCTCGCGTCTGCATGTCTGTTGGTGACGTGCGTTGTTACGGGGGGCAGATGGTGTGTTGCGTAAGGAGGGGGGGAGGGGAGAGAGAGAGAGAGAGAGAGAGAGAGAGAGAGAGAGAGAGAGAGAGAGAGAGAGAGAGAGAGAGAGAGAGAGAGAGAG